>VZUI01050223.1:0-23681 GCA_013401135.1 Cettia cetti
GGGGTTTTTTTTGTTGTTGTTGTTGGGGTTTTTTGGGGTTTTTTTTTTTTTTTGTTTGTTTGTTTTTTTGTTCCGTTTTTGTTCGTTGTTTGAGGATTTTTTTTTTGAAATATTATTATTATTTCTTTTGGTTAGGGGTTTGGTCTGGTTTGTTTTTTTTTTCTCTAAGAGATGTCTCTCAAGCCCGACACATCCATGATATTCTGGATGCTCAATGAAGAGCCAAAAACCAATTTCCTCCACGCTTGGCGTGATCATAGAGAGGCTCGGGTTGGAAGGGACCCTAAAGATCAGCTGGGTGGCCAGATCGAGGCTGCTGGCCGGGGTGCGGTGATGCCCCGTGGGACCATTTTGGGTCTCCCAGCCGTTCGGGGGGTCCGGGGCAGGGATGCACCAGGGCTATTTGAGGAAATAATCACGCACCAGACAGAGATTTGGATGCATTTTCGTTCCTTCTTCCCTGATGCCCCCTGCAGCCTCCACGAGCAGAGCTCCTCCACGTCTTCTTTCATAACGAACTCGTCTTAGGATGAATAAAAAATAATATTAATAAAAATAAAAACAAATCGTTGGATTAATCCCTCACGGCGTCCGTCGCAGCGCGGGTTTTCCCGGCTCGTGAAGAGGCGAAACCGCTGCGGCAGCCGAGGGCAGCGGGGACGGCCCCAGCTTTGCAAATTCGCCCGATAAATCCCAGCCCGTCAAGACGCTGCGAAACCCGGGGTGAAGCCGAGCCCCGCTCGGCTCTCTCGACCCATCTGTGCGCTGACACGGAATAATTCCCACGCAAAGCCAAGGATGCGCCGCGCTCAGCCGCCCTCCTCCTCTGCTGCCATCAAAAAAACCCCACATTTTTGGGGGGCCAGATGGAGAAGCAGCTCGCCCATCCCCGCGCCCGGAGCGGCGGAGAGACCCCTTAGGGGTACAGCCCCCACCGCGGATATTTTAGGGCTTTTTCGGGGTTTTTGTGTCCTCAGCCTGTTTACACCCAATTTGGTTTTGTATTGTGGCTGGGAAAAAAAAAAAAAAAAAAAAAGTAAAGGTATTTAAGGAGGTTATTTAAGGTTTTTCTTCCTAGGAATTTTTTGATTCTTTTTTTTTTTCCCCATCTCTGCTTGGTACCGCATCCCACCCGCAGCCTGGGCGCTCCCTGCCTGCTCCCTCAACAACGATACCAGGGAATAATTTATTGGTGCCTTTTCTTCCCATCTGTAATAAAACAACGTTCTTTTTTTGCCTTCCAAAGCAGCAAAGAAAGCAGAAATTCCTCCTCTCCCCACCTTTCAAAGAACATACATACATATATACATATATACATATATATATATATACATACATTTTTTTTTAACAACGATTCAAAGGCTCTCCCGCCGCAGAGGGGACGTGCTTGCCCACACACCGCCCCCGAATGCCATCGCTCCCCCTGCCACCCTCCCCCTGTCTGTGCCACAGCACAGGACCGGGATTGCCCGTTGCCGTTGTCGGCTATGTCGGCCGCTCACCTCGGAAAAAAAAAAAAAAAAATTAAAATAAATTGAAAACCGTAAGGCTTTTAACTTACAAACGAACATAAGCGCCTGGAAGCAAACCGTAAATATCGGTATTTTGTTTAAAGAAAGGAGGCCCTCAGGTTTAGCTGGCGGGGCCGAGAGCTGCGCTCGGAGCATCCCCCGGTGCCGGTGCCCCCGCGGCCCGGCGGTGCCGCTGCGGTGCCCGTGCGGTGCCAGGCGGCTGCGGGCCCCAAGAGAGACCTGCGCCCCTCGTCCCGCGAGTCTGGGGGCTCCCTGACCCCGGGAATCGTTTCGGAGAGCTGAGCCCTCGCTCCCCGTGGTGTCCCCCGGGCAGGGGCCGCTGCCCAGGCCGCCCCCCTGCTCCGAAGGGGCCGCGCCTTTTGGGGGACAGAGAAAAGAAAAAGAAGGGGGTGCGAGGAGGAAAATCCCGTTAAGAATCTGTCGAGAGCCGCCTGTCCGCCTCTTCAGCGGGGCTCTTTTGTTTCTCCGCGGGGAAGGGGCTGGCGGCCGGGGGGCTGCGGGGCAGGTGCGGGGCAGGTGAGGGGCAGGGCGGGCAGCCCAAGGGATGCGGAGCCGGGCGGGGGGGTGGTCCCGGGCTGCGGCGCTGCTGGCGGGGCCCGGCGGGCGTGGGGGAGACGGGGGGGGGGGGGGGGGGGGGGGGGGGGGGGGGGGGGCCGGGCTTGGCCGGGGAGGCTGGTACCTCCCCCAGAAATGCAGCAATTCTCTCCCCTCTCCTCTTCTCTCCGCGAGGTGGGCGCACTGCGATGGAGACGCGGCGCGCTCTGCCAGGGGCTTGCGCTGCCCGTCTGGTGACATCGGCCGGCTGCTGACAGCCCCCATCCCGCCGGAGTCGCCCCCCGATCCCGCCGCGGGGCTCGGCGGAGCGGCGCGGAGCGGGCGGCGGGGCGTGCGGGCCCGCTCCCCCCGCAGCGGTGTCATGCCCCTGGGCATCCCGGCCGGGAGCCGCCCGCACTGCGCCGGGACACGCAGGTAGCGGCTCGGAGCAGCTCCCCGCAGCCGCCCCTCGCCGGGAGACGCAGCCCCGTCCGCCGCCCCGCCGCCCGCCCGCCCCGTCGGGTCTCCGCGTCCCCGAGGCTCCGCCAGCCGCGGAGTGACCGGAGCCGCCGCCATGGCCACCCTCCTCCGCAGCAAGCTCTCCAACGTGGCCACCTCGGTGTCGCACAAATCGCAGGCGAAGATGAGCGGCATGTTCGCCAGGATGGGCTTCCAGGCGGCCACCGACGAGGAGGCGGTGGGCTTCGCCCACTGCGACGACCTGGACATGGAGCACCGGCAGGGGCTGCAGATGGACATCCTCAAGTCCGAGGGCAGCGAGGAGGGCGGAGAGCCGCCCCTGGAGGGGGACATCCACTACCAGAGGGACGGCACAGGGCCCCTGCCGCCCTCCGCCTCTAAGGAGGCCTGCTCCGAGCTCTCCGGGCAGGGCAAGCCCAAGATCACGGCTTGGGAGGCGGGATGGAACGTCACCAACGCCATCCAGGTACGGCCGCCACCGCCGCGGGCACCGGGCAGAGCTCGCTCACCCCGGCCCCGTTCCGTGCTCTGTCATCTCAGCCGTGGGCTGACGGCAAAGCGGCTCCGGGAAAAGGAAATAAAAGGGGAGAAAAAGGAAATAAAAAAAGGCGAAAGATAGAGGAGAATAATAGGGCGGGAGAAAGGAAAGAAAAGGAAAAACAGATTTAAAGAAGCTGGAAATTAAAACCCCTGTACCCGGCTTCCTGCTTTGCCCCCCTCACCCCCTCCCAGGACACAGTGCCACGGAGGGCCCGGCCCCAGCCCCGTCACGCTGCGCTCTCTGAGCCCATCAGGCTGCCCCAGCTGGGGTCACCGCCAGGGAGGGACAGCGGGCTGGGGTGACCGGGCTGGAGGAGCGGGCCCAGCCTGGCCCCTCCGCATGTCCCCAGCTGTGGAGATCTTGGAGCGCGGAGAGGGGCCGCGGACAGAGAGGGAACGCCCTGGGGCAAAGCCCGGGCCAGCAGAGCCTGGCTGGCCCGCTGTGGGTGCTCGGGGGTGCGGAGAGGCGGGGGTGGCGGTGGGGGCGGCGCTGCACACGGACAGCGGCTGCGTCACCGCGCGGGGCCGCGGCGGCGTGGCGTGACTGCGGGCCCGCCCGCGTGGCCGCGGTGTGCGTGGGCACACAGCGAGCACACACGTGATGGCCGCGGCGCTGCCGCCTGTGCTCGGCCACGGGCCTGGGGCCCCTCGGAGATCCAACAACGCGGTTCCCGTTTTGTCTCTTCCTAGGGGATGTTCGTTCTGGGCCTGCCCTATGCCATCCTTCACGGTGGATACCTAGGACTCTTTTTAATCATTTTTGCCGCGGTGGTTTGCTGCTACACCGGGAAAATCCTTATTGCCTGTCTGTACGAAGAGAATGAGGACGGGGAGATCGTCAGGGTGAGAGACTCCTACGTGGACATCGCCAACGCGTGCTGCGCGCCCCGCTTCCCCACCCTCGGCGGCAGAATCGTCAACGTGGCTCAGATCATTGAACTGGTCATGACCTGCATCCTCTACGTGGTGGTCAGCGGGAACCTGATGTACAACAGCTTCCCCAACCTGCCCGTCTCCCAGAAGTCGTGGTCCATCATTGCCACGGCAGTGCTGCTGCCCTGCGCCTTCCTGAAGAACCTCAAGGCGGTCTCCAAGTTCAGCCTGCTCTGCACGCTCGCCCACTTCGTCATCAACATCCTGGTGATCGCCTACTGCCTCTCCAGGGCGCGCGACTGGGCCTGGGAGAAAGTCAAGTTCTACATTGATGTCAAGAAGTTTCCCATCTCCATCGGCATCATCGTCTTCAGCTACACCTCCCAGATCTTCCTGCCTTCCTTGGAGGGGAACATGCAGAACCCCAAGGAGTTTCACTGCATGATGAACTGGACTCACATAGCAGCTTGCATCCTTAAGGGACTCTTTGCCTTGGTCGCCTACCTGACCTGGGCTGACGAGACCAAGGAGGTCATTACAGACAACTTGCCATCCACCATTAGGGCCGTAGTCAACATTTTCTTGGTGGCCAAGGCCTTGCTCTCGTACCCCTTGCCGTTCTTTGCAGCAGTAGAGGTCCTGGAGCGGTCCCTTTTCCAAGATGGGAACAGGGCTTTCTTCCCCAACTGCTACGGGGGTGACGGGCGGCTCAAATCCTGGGGACTCACCCTCAGATGTGCCCTGGTAGTTTTCACCCTGCTCATGGCTATTTATGTCCCCCATTTTGCCCTCTTGATGGGTCTCACTGGGAGCCTCACAGGCGCAGGGCTCTGTTTCCTGCTCCCCAGTCTCTTCCACCTCAAACTCTTGTGGAGGAAGCTCTTGTGGCATCATGTCTTCTTTGACGTTGCCATTTTCGTTATAGGTGGTATCTGCAGCGTCTCTGGGTTCATCCACTCTTTAGAAGGCCTCATAGAGGCTTTCAGAACCAATGCTGAAGACTAAGGAGGGGCCAGAGTCGGGTGCAGGAAGAGAATCGCATCGAACATCCGCATAGCCAAATAATTCTGCATCCCTTTAATGGAAAGAGTCATTATTTTCGTTACGTGCATCCAACAAATTCTATGTCATAGAATCTGCAAAGTAAGGAAAATAAGAAGAGATGAAAGTGCTCGCCCTGATGTCTTTTTAAATAAGCTCAGATTTAAATCTATTTTTTTGTTGTTTAGATTTTTTTGAAGGAAATTATCTGATGCCCCAGCCCTATCTCCTCACTCGTTGCCTGAAGCTTGGCCCCCCACAAACGGCCTGTTGGGAAACAGTGGCAGTTTTCAACACTCCTCACAGATATGCAATTCAGTGTTTCAGGAGCTGAAACACAGGTGCCGATCCCTCGGGATCGGGTCGCTGCGCTCTCGGGCGGAGGCAAACCCGCCAGGAGCAGGGACCTTTGTTTTCACACTTTGGAGAGATGGATGTAGACGAGACCCAGATTGTACGACCAGCCCAACAAGCCCAAGCAGCGTCTGACCACCGGTGATGCCGCTTACCTGCAATGTTTACACCGTAGTCACATAGATGTCAGGACTGCTCGATTCTTCCATCCGAATCCACACCGAGGAATGGCGCTTCCCATTGAATACAAATGTGTTGCCTCCGGCTCTCTGGTTGAAATCGCAGCCCCGGAGTCCACTTCTCGGTGATTTATGTTTCGTTTCGTTTTAACAATTGTTATTTCTAAATTATGAAAAGCTTAAAAAAAATAATAATATATGGTTGGATTTGATGTCGTTCAGGATTACAGGAACAAAACTAAGACACAATTCATTCTGTGCAATCTACCAGATCCGTGGAGCTGTTTCCAATGTACGTGTGGTGTCATTGTGGTAAATAAGATGAAAAATGTATATCAGAAAAAAAAATCTATCTTTAACATATAATGTGGTACATAAATATATGGAACAATAAAGAGAAAACATAGATGATGAGGCTGGTCTGGTTCCTGGGGGGCTTGGAGAAGCAGGGCAGGGGCAGAGGGAGGTTCATCCTCCTCATGTCGGGGCTGCAGCACATCCTCGGGCTAAGGGCAGGTAGCGCCGGGTTTCCAAAGAAGTTGGCGTTCAGCTGCTTGCAAGAGGTAGGACACGATTTTGGGAAGAGATCGTCTCACAGCTGCGGGTGGCGGGGCTGCCTTCACCCCCTCCTCACAGTTTTGCTTTCCCCCGTAGTGCTCAGGCTCCAGGCACGGGAGTTTGCTGATGCACCCCGAGGTTTTTGTTCTTGTGAAAGAGGGGGGGAAAAAAGCCCTCACAAGCAAACAAAGGGGAAGAAGTAAACGAAATAAAGGGCTGGGTGTACCCCCGGCTTGATCCAAACTCACCAAACCCTGCCCAGGGGTGTGGAGCTTGGGGCTGATCCCCGCTGCGAGCGAAGCGGGGAGATCAGCCCCGCACTCCAGCCCCGTGACCGAAAACACCGCGATTCACACCATTTTAAAGGCCACGACAACTCATTGTCCATCCGCTGCCGCTCCTCAGCGAGGATGAGGATGCGGGGACCCTTCGGCAGCGCTCCCGCAGCGAGGCACAGCTGAGCGCCCCGCGGGGCTCCCGTTACTGCCCCCAAAACACGCCGAGCCCCGGTGGGGCTGGGGGCACCCCCATCTCCCCCGCCCGGCCCGGGGTGAGCGGGCAGCTCCGCAATGCGGTACCGGGGGCGGGAGGGGCTGTGGGCACAAGCTGCGAAAGGGGCTGCGGGGGGAGCGGGGGGTGTCCGTGCCCGGGGAAAAACGCGTTTCGGGGGTTTTCTGGGCAGCCTCCGAGAGAAAAGCACGGGGGAGCTGTGGGGTCTGTGCCGTGTGGGGACAGGGTGCTGTGGGGATGGGTGAGTTTGGGGGGCATCGTGGTGGGGCTCCCGGCCCCGGATTAGCCACATCTCCCTCTTGGAGATGTCCAGCAGCGTCCTACCCCATCCTCAAGCTCATCCCCGTCATCTTCATGCTCACCCCTACCTCCATCCTCACCGCTCTCATCCTCACCGCCCCTGCTCCCACCCCGATGCAGGTGCCCCGCGCTTGCCGCCCTGCCGCGGGCACCGACGGCCCGATCCGCCCCCGCCCGTGAGCTCCCCGCCCGCAGCCGGCCCGGAGCCGCCACGGCGGCGCAGCGCCCTCGCCCGACGGCGAGCCCGGCCCCGAGGCACCGCATCCATCCACGGCCGGGAGAAGGGATGAGCCCGGCCCCGAGGCACCCATCCATCCACGGCCGGGAGAAGGGATGAGCCCGGCCCCGAGGCACCCATCCATCCACGGCCGGGAGAAGGGGTGAGCCCGGCCCCGAGGCACCCATCCATCCACGGCCGGGAGAAGGGGTGAGCCCGGCCCCGAGGCACGGCATCCGCCCGCCCGCGATGAGGGGAGCCAGCCCGGGGGTTTCTCTTCAGGGGTGCTCGCTGCTCTTGCCTCTGCCCTGAGCTCTCTGTTCCAGCTCTGCGTTCTCCCAGAGCGATGACAGGGGCAGTGCGGGAGGAGATGCAGCCCGCCTCCCAGGGCTGAGATCTCCCCTGGGATCCCGGCAGTGAGTGCAGAGCTGAGGTTCCCTGGCAGCTTATCACACTGCTCTGCACAGCTCTGCTTTGCATCGGCTCTGAGCTTTCAGGAGTTTCTGCCTCTGTGTTCCCCACCAGGGGAGCTAAGGAACCCGTGCCGTGCCGTGCCGTGCCGTGCCGCTTGGCAGCTGGCTCTCCTCTCCTGCAGGCAGCTGCTTGAGTCTGGGCACAGCATGCTCACAGACTAACGTGCCCTGCTCTTTGTGCTTTACAGGGCCAAAAGTTCTCTGGTTCAGGGTACATGATGATGGAAACCGTTTAATGGAGCTTTAATTTTGCAGAAGTTTAAAACCTAAATCAGCGCCTTTTCCCCCTTCCCCTTGCCATCAGAAGTGGCCCCTGCTGTACTTGGGGCTGTCAGAAGATTCGTGCCGGTTTTGTGCCAGTGAGGGGAAGGTCAGGGATCGTCGCTCCTATCCCTCACGGTGAAGAACAGGGAAGCTTGACCAGGCAGTGCCCCAAGCCCCTGTAGGGGCTCCTCAAATCCCTGAGCTCCCCGAGCTCGCAGGGAGCTGCCGGAGGAGCTCCGCCAGGCCCCGGTGCCTCCCGGTGCGGCTGCGGCTCCCGGGGCTGCCCGGGCACTCCGCGCCTGCCCCGCCGCCGTTCCCAGCAGTGCCGGAGCCAGCGCTGTCCCAGCGAGCCCCGCCGGGCTTTGTCCCGCTGTCAGCTCTGCTCGGGCCTTCCCTCCGCGCTCCTGCCGGGAGCCGGCGCTGGCCGGCGGCTGAAGTGCTCCGGCTTGCGAAACCAGCGGGCCCTGCAAGCAGAGCGATAAGCAGAGGCTTTGTCCTCTAAACTCGTCCGTGGCCGCAGCGGACGCAGCTGCTGGTGCAACACCCGTGCCTTGCTTGGAACCTGGGCCGCCCCTGCAGCCCCCCCGCAGACATTTGGGTGCTGCATCGGTGCCGGTGGAAGCCTTGGTGTGCCCAGTGACCTGGGACATAGAGCCCTGACAGCAAGGGATGCAGCTGAGTGAGGAGAATAACCCCCAAAATAGCAGCAGGTTTGACTTGAATAAAGCAGAAATGTTCTGAAAAGCCAGCACGATGGCAAAGTCTGATCTGTGCTCCAAATGGCTTTGTCCGTGCCTCATAGCTTCTGGTCATGTGCTGCCACAATCCTCTAAACCTCCTCACTCTGCAAAGCAGACAAACAAAGGCCCTCTCTGCACTACCAGGGAACGGATTTATTTCTCTCTGTGTCTTTACAGTTCCTCAGACACAATAGGGACCTCTATTTGGGCTCGTTTCCTGAGACATGAGGGTGATACCAAATCTCTGCTGCCCTCGTGCATCCGCACAGTTGTGCCACCCAACGGGACCGTGGGTGGGATCTGGAGTGAGGTCAGGGCTCCTCCCTGTGTGCCTCCTCCTCACACATGGGGCCAGGGACCTTGCTGTGCTGGCAGCTGGATATCTCAGCCTCATGAAGTTTGGATACTGCATATCACATGTTCCAGGCTATTTCAGAAAATGCTGATTTTGATGGTGGCACCAAAGTTCTCCACCCACCGATTTTGTGCATCTTTAGAGTTTGTGTTTCAGGTGAGGAGCTGGAGGTTCCCCCAGTGACTCCACCTGCACACTCACCTGTCAGACTCCTGTTTGGGCTCCCACACGGGATGTGTGACCACTGGTGCAGAGGGGAAGGACAGGAATGGAGCAAATTGGGGAGGGCACAGAGGGCAGTAGATGTTGGCTCTAAGAGGGCTCCTCTGGGCTCAGTTCTGACAGCCCCATGGGTCTGGGTCCTCCTCCATTCTCAGTGATTCTTCCTCTGCATGAGTGGCCCAGGATCCCCAGTGGGGGACACACAGGAGGTAGAAGGGAGGTTGTAGGACTGTCACACCTGCTCAGATCAAGTACAAGTCCCTGGATTTCTTGCCCCTCAGTGCTGCCAGAGGGCAAGGCTCCCTCTCACCCAGCTCCTTCCTGTCTGGCAAGGTCTGTGGGCTGCTGGGGGATTGGCAGCAGGTTATGCCCGCAGCCAGGAGGTCTTGCTGGGGTTTGGGAGGTGACCCACGCCTCATTACCTCTGCTGGGACACAGCATGTGACCCAGCCCAGCCTCGGGCAAACAGAGCACTTTGTTCTGACCCCTTGCACTTCCCTGCCAGCCAGCTGCCCTCTAATCCCCCCAAGGAGGGATTTTCCTCTCCCAGCCCAGCTCCCCGTGCCTCGGTCCCCTCGCAGAGCGGGCAGGGTAATAATTTACTGCCTGCCACAAGCCACTCCTTCGGACTTTTTCTTCGACCTTCAGACTGCATTGCCAAAATAAAAACAACGGGAGGGAGAGCTGCGCAAGCTGCTTCCCACAGGGAGAGTGTGGCAGCCCCACTGCAGGATCCCTGGAGCCCTGTCGGCAGGTAAGGCCATTTGCTTTCTCTGGGATGATTTTTCCCTGCTTTCAGTGAGTTCGTGGATCCCTTTGGGGTTTTGTGAAGGATTTGTCCCTTGCTGCCAGGAACCTGGCTGGCCTGTGGCAGAGCTGCTCCCCAGGGCTGGCAGTGGAAGTGGAGGGGGGCTGAGTTCCAGCAGTGGGGTTGTTTCCCTGCTGTGGAGAAGTCCAGAGAAGAGACAAGCAGCTTCCCTGCAAACTAGGTGGAAAATTTTCTGGCATTAGCTCTGCTTCCCCCAGGAAACTTCCATCAAAGGGACTCCCATCACCCTGCTTGTCTCAGCAGCCCCACACCAGCTCCTGTGGGGAGCACCCATGAGTGTTCCTGAGTGTTCTGGGTCATTTCAGGCGCTGGCAGGTCAGCAGAGACCAGCTGTGTGTCCCCATGTCCTGCACATGGAAGGGAGCCTTGGGCTGCACTGGGATTTGCAGCCAGCACCAGAAGGGTGAAGTTTACACCAGGAGTTTCAGGTTGTGTTGGCTGTGCTCTCCCGGGCTGGGAGAGTCTCTGAGGCCAGGCCTGGTGTAGCTCAGGGGTGTCCAGCAGCCTCCTAACAGAGCATTCCCAACCCCCCCTCTCTCTGGCAGGACAGGGAGGCTGCTCCTGCTCCCTTCAGAGCAGGGGAACACAGCTGGGCCTGGCAGATTCCAGGCTGGCTCTGCTGCTCCTGCGTGGTTCCAGAGCAGGGGAACACAGCTGGGCCTGGCAGATTCCAGGCTGGCTCTGCTGCTCCTGCGTGGTTCCAGAGCAGGGGAACACAGCTGGGCCTGGCAGATTCCAGGCTGGCTCTGCTGCTCCTGCGTGGTTCCAGAGCAGGGGAACACAGCTGGGCCTGGCAGATTCCAGGCTGGCTCTGCTGCTCCTGCACAGGGGCTCACAGCTCCTGCCAGTGCCCTGAGCCCAGCCTGGACTGGGCTGCCTGCTGGATCCTGTGTGTGTAGCTCTGCTGGAGACAATCTCTGGCCCTGCCAGCACCAGTTGCTTCCCAGGATTTGCACGTGGGTAAAAAGGATGGAAAGCATGGATCCCATGCAGTGGAGCTGGCAGCAGACAGAGGAGAGGCATTCCCAGGAACACTGCACCCGCTGCTTCTCCTGATGAAGCCAGTGCTGTGCCAGCAGTGAGGGCTTGAGCTGTGAGCCCTGCTCAATCCAGCCTCTCTGCCCTTGTCCCCACCAGGCTGGGCACATTTGGGGCTTGAGCTAGGGGTGGTGGCCCCGTGTCAGTCACACTGACCTGTGCTGCAGGAGAAAAGAGGTACTAACCCCAAAAAACAGGTTTTGAGGTTTGTGGGTTTGTGGTTGTTTTTTTGTTTGTTTTTTTTTTTAAAGGCCCTCAAGCACAGGCTGTAATGTGTCCTGAAGTGCTGCTGGGAAGGAGAAGAGGGGACAGCAAGCAGGACAGTTGGGCCTTCCACAAGGACAAGGAGGGGCACTTACAGTCAGGCTGCTTCCAACGGTGTGTTATTTATTCACCGAGACTGTGCCTGCACTTGAAAAGCACTTGGGAGCAAAAAATGTCCCAGCCACTTAATTTAATGGCAATAATAACCTCAGGAATTTATTCCACGGAAGATGGAAAGGCTTTACAAGAGATCAGTAATATTCTGCCACGTTCATATTTACAGAAACAAAGGCACAAAAAGTGGCAAGAGTTGCTCAAAGCCACCTTAGCTGTCCTTTGGAATAAAAACCTGATCCCCAGTGGTCTCCTCTTGTCTCCTTTCTCCAAAAAAATGGGGGAATATCCCAGCAGTTATGTGGGATTCCTTGGCAAAATAAAAGGCAAAACCTCAGACAGAGCCCTGGTTTTTGTAAGCTGAAAGAAAAAGGTGAAAGGTGAAAAACAGAAGGTGAAAAATAAAGTAATATTTTAAAGAGCTGCAATGGTCACCAATAATCTATTTAGTCTTTCATGAATCCTCCAAAAAAGGAACAAATATCCTCTGAGCTTTTAAAGAATATCCTATCCTATCCTATCCTATATCCTATCCTATCCTATATCCCATATCCTATCCTATCCTATCCTATATCCTATATCCTATATCCTATATCCTATCCTATCCTATCCCATATCCTATCCTATCCTATATCCTATATTCTATATCCTATATCCTATCCTATCCTATCCTATCCTATCCTATCCTATCCTATCCTATCCTATCCTAATCTCTTACTCAGCAGAGATAACAGAGTAGACAGATATTTTAGGCCAACTTTCGCTGCAGATCCACCCACTTGCTTTGTGCTCTCTGGAGAAGTTATTTGTTTTAGCCTTATCTGGAATTTCTCTGCAATTCCAATTGCTCAGGACTGGGTGGTTCCACTTCAGTGATACTTTTATGGTTATGGATATTGCCAGACAGGGAGATTAGGATTATCTTTCCCTGTAAAATAGCAGATAAAATATTGTAAGAGAGAGGGAGAGGGAACTTGTCTGTGTGTAGAGACAATGGGCTGGACCTGCTGTCCCCACTGGATGTGTCCTGTCCTGGTGAAGCTGCAAACGTGGCTTTGCTGGGCTGGTCCTTCCTGGAGGGATCCAATGGAAGGACCAGGCAGCCCTTGACCCCTTACAGGGCTTGGGGAAGAGAAAGGCAGCTTCCCACCCTTGGGGGAAAAAGATGTTTCCAAGCATAGGCAATGTCTGGAGGCTCTGAGCTGTTCCAATCCAGCTGAAAAAAATCCCTCTCTGTGGGCAGAGCTTGTTCCCCTCGTGGCCTGGTCAGGTCCAGGCAGGATGAGGGCACAGAAGGGGTTAAATTGCCCAAGAGCTGCTCCTCACCTTTGAACTCAGGTCCAGCCAGAGGTTTTCCTGGCACAGATGTGTTCTCTGGAGGGCAGGGAAACAGCAGCCAGGCACAGAAGAGCAGCAATGCTGGCAAAACCCAGCCCTGACATCAGCAGCTCTCCAGCTTCACCAGAATTGTTTAATTTTGTTTAGGAGTGTGTGAGCTCTGGGCAGGGGAATGGGCCAAGGTCAGGGCTGGTGCAAGGGGCCTGGCTACCCTGCTGGCACCAGCAGGGACACGTGGCTGTGTGCTGTGTGTGCTGCCACACTCAGAAGCCCCTGCAGTGGCATTGAAGTGTCCTGCCATGGTGAGGGACAGAGCTCCTCAGGGGGTGACTGGCTGTGGGCACACGGGGCACAGCAAGGGCAAAGCCTCACCTCTCACACCCGGGGAGGGCAGGAGGATAACCCTGCTCGCACCCAGCTGTCCCATCAGGGTGACAACTGCTCACCATGGCCACCCCTCCAGGGAGAGTCACAGGGCTCCACAGGCAAAGCCCTTTGCAGCTGCCCCAGGCCTCTGGTGGTGTCTGATGTTGAATTTCCAGTGAGGACCTGCCCCACACTGGGGATTTATTGGTGCCCACGTGTCCCTGGGCTTCCAGGGAATGTTTTCCCCTGTGCCAGGGAGCCACCGGTGTCAGGGCAGCCACCCTGGGCACAGGTAGGGCGAACTGGGTTTTAGCTCCTCTGAAGCATCTAAACCCCAAATCCTTTCCTGACAGCAGAAATACATGAATTAAACAGGTTTTGGGTAAAATTCTTCTGTGTTACAGGAGCCAAAGCCCTCAGCTCTCTTTCATTCCCTCTGTTTGCCAGTCCCAAAGTTCTTTGTCACGGGGTGATGGCAGAGCCCCCAGTAACCCCCAGCAGGCTGAATGCTGCCTGGGGGCTGCCCAGCCAAGGCTCAGGAGCTGTCCCCATGTCCCAGAGCCACGCCTGGCTGGCAGGCAACCCAAGGACTTGCTTCTGCTCTTACTCCTGTGCCCTTCACCTTTGCAGACAGAGGAACATCTGCGTGCTCTGCTTCCCGAGGACACCCGGAGCCAGCAGCTGAGTTCCTGCCCCAGCTGCAAGGAGAGGAGATTATTTTGGCTGGCTTATGTTCGTGGCCTGGATGGAGCCCTCCTCCACTGCCCTGGGCAAGACAAAGGGTAATGCTGCTGGATGGCACGGGGTCACTGAGCCCTGGGGATGGTGAGGCCATGGAGAAGGATCCCATGGAGGTCTCCCATTAGTGTTGGGCTTCTGAGCCTTCCTGGTGGGCTCCAGCCAGGCTCAGCCTGCCCAGCCAGGGCTGCAGGGAGCCTGGGTCCCATGGGACACACAGGGGACCCGTGTGTGAGGGGAGGTGGCAGCTTTGCCTCCTCACCTGGCCCTGAGGGACACCCAGCCCTGCAGGGTCAGTGATCCTCACAGAGGGGGTAGGATGGACAAAACTGACCCAGCATCGCTTTGTCCATCATTATCTGTCACCAGATTATGTGTTTAATGCATTTTAGTTGTTAAAAGTTTCCCTACAGGATCTTACTTCTTTCTCTTCTTTAGATAGAGAGTGGGTTTTTAATGAAGGATGTCTTTTTCCATGGAAGTAAAAATCAAGTAGATTTTATTGATAACACCAACATTTCATTAAAGAAATAAAAGCAGAAGGCATTGATTAGAAAATACAAGTTCACTGATGAAATTATTCTGAAACTTGACCACTTCAATGCAAGTGGAGGCAAAGCTGGAAAAAAGAAAAACAAGGGATATTCTAAAAAGATGCTGATAGCTTGAGAATATTGGCTGAGCAAAAAATCAGGTTTGGACCTGGAGGAAGGTAATATTTCAAGCAAAATGCTGCTTCCCCTCCCTGGTTACACATGGCACCAAGCACATCAGATGTTCCTGATGATCTCCCCCTGGAAGCTGCAGTTTGGGGTGAGGGACCCCTCCCACAGCTCTTCTGCTTCCCACAGGGAGTGCTGCCCACAGCCTGGCTTTTACCTCCTGGCACCCACCACTGGAATTGCTGGAGGAGCTGCTTCCCTGCTGCTGCAGCTGCACACAGGGACGTTTTATGGGGAACTACAGTGGAAGCAAAAAGCGACTGCTTTATTTTTAATGAGAAGAGGGAAGGCATCAGCACTGCTCCCAGATCTCCTTCAGAGCTCAGTCTCTGCTCTCTCAAATCACCTGGCTCCCCACATGTTTTTGCTTGCAGTTAACAGTGCTGCAAAGCACCAGCCTGGCTGCAGCCCTCCAGGGTCCCTGAGAACACTGTAAAAAGCAGCTTCTTCAGGGTTTGACCTGAACCAAATGCCAGTTTTGACCTTCCTCCAAACCACTGCACAATGGACAAATTTCCAGCTGACTTGTAAAAAATTATTCAGAACACCTGAGCTGCCTGCTAGGCTGTAATTTGCTCCTACCCACCACCTGCACCTCTTCCTCCCCACCCAAAGCTATCCCTCCCTCCTAAATTCTCACTCCTTGGCTGTAGCTAGCAGGTGTTTCTTCATCTTTTGCAGCTGGTCAGCTTTTTCTGCTCTCTTTAAAGTGCTGCAGTGAGGCACCAGCAGTGGCACGATCACTCTGAGGAGCTGAGGGTGGTTGTGTTCAGGGGCTAAATGTATTGTTGCAGGAAGAAAAGCTCTTCCCCTCTGGGTTTTAGGAAGGAGCTTTGGGCTCCTGGCCTGACAGGGCAGGCAGGGTGGGCTGGTGCCAGCAGGGGCAGCGTGGGGAAGGAGAGGTCTCTGTGCTCCGTGGTTGTGGACTGCTTCCCGTGCTTCAGGGCTCAGCCTCTGGGAGATGTGCTCCCAGGTATGTTGGATGACTTGTTCTCATGCAATTATTTTTTTGCAAAGTGCTTTAAGCTTTAGCCACTTGCTGTTTTCTTTAAGTTCTGCATGTAGTTTTTCTCTTAAATTTTCAGGATTTGTTGTCTCCAGCTTGCTCTGAGCCAGGGCTGCTTGGCTGGGTTCCTGCTCTGTTTTTGAGTGTCCCTGGGGTGTAGGGAACAGGATCTGCAGGAGAAAATTGGACAAGCCAGGAGCTCTCCAGAGGGTGGTTAAGAAGGCTTCCTGAAATGCAGAAGTGCTTTAAAGTCTTTCCTAACCTCTTCCTGGACTTGCTGTAGTGTCTCAATGGGAATGAAAGTGGAGTTCAGTACTAGCTTGCAGCTATCTCTTAGATCTCTAGCAGGGGAAAACTCGAGCCTTTTTTTCTCTCCCCAGTAAAAGCACGTGTTTGCAGGAATCCTTCCCACCTCCCTCCCTGCTCTTCTCTGAGCTGAAACTGGGGCATCTCCCCTTCAGCTGTGAGCATCCCCTGTGCTGGCTGAGCGCTGTGGGCGCCCCTCCAAACTCTGTGCTTCCCCCAAAACATCAGCCTCTGTCCCACGGCAGCCCTGCCAGGCGCCTCCACGCCGGCATCCGGCCCTTCCTAGAGCAGGGGAGACGAGGGACTCGCTCGGAGGGGTTTGCAATGTAGGTTAGGCAGGGAAGGCTGCCGAGAGCGGTGACATCAGGGAGGAGGGTGGGAGCAGCCCGCAGATGACGACTCCGTGAGGTTGTGTCTCCGTGCAAGGTAGCGTTGCATTAGTAATGTGTTTGTAGCAAATAACGCTGGGCTAGCATGGGAATGTGGGTCACCACCGCCAGAACTGTGCGAGGAACAGGGAGCTGCTCGTGCTGTGCTGGGAAGCGAACGTATGCTCCTGAGGGGTGTGTGCTGGGGGGAGATTCAGCTGCAGCAACTGCTCCAAGTTGTAAGTAGCAGCTTTCTGTGGTGTGAGCGGGTACTTCCTGCCTGGGGGGTGCCCGTGGCCGGGAGTTGGGGTGAAATGGTCTTTGGGGAGTGGGGTGCAGGGGTTTGTGTTCCTGATGAGTAACAGCTGGTTATGTTGGGGAAGTCCTAGCCTCGCTTGCCGATGCTCTCTGTGGCCCTGGCTGTGCCTGGAGCAGCCGTGCTGCACCAGCAGGCACAAGGAGGGATGCAGCCGGGCATGGATAACCAAGGATTCCAGCGTATCTTGGTGACCTATTTCTGCTTCTGTTGTTCAATGTGTGTGCTCAGGAAATCTTTGTGCTTTAGGGGGAGTAGGGTTTGCTAGCGATAAGGAAAAGCCTGCTTGACTGCTTGTGAGTTTTAACCACAAACTAACCTGGTTCTGAAGGTGGACTTGGGCTGGGGAAGATGGCTGTGAACCTGAATAGAAAGTGATGTGGGATGGGGATACACGCATCCTAAAAATGGGTATGGTACTTCATGCCAGAGACTTTAACCTCAGAGCAAGCCCCTTTAATGAGAAGGCTGCCCTTGGTCAGCAGGGACTTGTTGAGCGGCTTCACTTCCAGCAAAGAGGCAGTGGAGCAGAACAGGCTGCTGGAGGGAGGCACAGATGGGCTGCCAGGCTGGAAGGGGCTCCTGCCTAGCTGCAGGTTGCTAAAACAGGCTTGTCCAAGCCCCTTGGAGCGAGTCAGGAACTTGTTCTGCATCCTTTGCTGCTAGTTAATACCGCTAAGGCACGTGGATGTGTTTCCATGGCTTGCCCCTGTGCTCTCCAAGACGCCCAAGCTGTGATTTCTCCATTTGTGCCCGAGTCTGGGATCAGAACAGTGGCAGCAAGCTCACCCTGAGGCCAAACCCAAGCTTCTGGCCTCCAGATTTGGAGGAATTGCTGTATCACCTGATGGAGATGCAGGCAGTGAGCAGGAGTGAGGTGTTGGTGGGGCTGCTCTGGCAAGAGGCTCCTGAGCAGGGGTGGGGACCTCACTCCTCTACTAACTCCTGCCATGTGCAGCCTGGGGCTTGTCCACACACACCTGTGTGCCCTGTGCCAGCCTCCTCCCGGGCCTGGGCCCTTCAGAGGGTGCTGTGTGCTCAGAGCCAGCAGCAGTGGTGTCCTGCTGCTGTGGCCATGCCTGTCCCACGGCCTGTGGGACAAACGCAGCCCCCAGGCAGGGGTTGGGTGACCTTCAGCAGAGCCGGGAGAGCCAGGCTGTCAGGGAAAGGACTCTGCCCAGTGGGAGGGGATGGGGCTGGATCTGTCTGGGCGCTGCCTCTGTGCTGGCCCTGCTGGTGGGTGCCAGCTGGGACAGGATCCTGAACTTGCTACAGGGCAAAGTATGGACAAGGTCAGGGGCTCAGACCAGCCTGGTGATGTAAGTTCTCCCTCTGCATGGTTTGTGGCCTTTGCTTTAAATTCCTGCCTTGCCTTTCTCATCCATTCAGAAACTCTAAACTCACAGCTTAGTTTTTTGGCTGCTCATCAGAGCTGCCCCCAAATCCCACATCTGCTGGTGGGGCCAGTTCAGGGGCTCTCAGGAGCTCACAGGACCCTCTGCCTGGCAGATCCAAAGACCCATGCAGGAAAGGCTCTGTTATGGGCTTGTTTGCCCCAAAACTCATTGTCCTACAAAATCCTTGCCCAGGGAGACAGGCTCTGGCAGTTGGTGCTGTCCATTCCTTGGTCTGTAGGAGAGCAATTCCAGGATGACAGCTTGCTTGAGTCTCTAAAGCCCCTTCTTTTCAGATGGAGAGGGAAACACACGAATGCAAAGCAAGAATGTTTTGATTCTTGCTTTGCATTCGGTGGCAGAACTGAGGAGTAAAACTGAGACTTGAAATAATTTTGCTATCTACAGCTAAGTGGAACAAGGAATTCCTCTGTACAGGCTGCACTCCTTGGGCTTCCCTCTGGCTCAGCCTGTGCAGCAGGGAGCAGGCTCAGGGCTTCCTCTCTGTGAAGGGAGAGGTGATGATGATGAGTGGTGGCAACTGCCTGCACAGCTTAGCAGCAGGGATGCTCCATGGTGGGAATCCCAGCTTCTGGCACTGGCTATGTGTCCTTGGGCAAGTTACTCCTGTGATGTGTGTGTGCTGGCTTACCTCCTGCAGGCCTGAAAGGTTTCATTCACGTCCCTAATTACTCGCAGAGTCCTGAATGAAAGGGACAGTGGATGTGCCAAGTGTGTGACGTATCCCAGTACAACCTCATCCTTGTAAGCACTCTCCTCATCCCCCCTGGGGACACAGGGGTGGCTTGGGAAGGCTTGACAGTGATGCTTTAGCCTGAGTCCCCTCAGCCACCAGAGAGGGTGTCTGTTTTGGGGCACTCATCCCTGTCCTGTGAGCTATTGAGGGCTCCTGGTGAGGCTGGGAGGGAAGATGTCCTGGTTCCTATAATTTCCTGGTTATTTTGGTATGTGAGTGGAAGGGGGAGGAGGGTGGCTGTGGAGAGAAGAGCAAGGTCAGTGAAGAACAAATGTGCCTCTGTGCACTTGTGATCACGCTGCCAGCTAATCAGCTTCGGTGCTCCAACTTTCCTCACAGAACTCATCAAGCACGGCCGGGAGAGGATAGAACAAACCATCAAGGCCTCCAGCTCCAGGCTCTGCTCATAGTGAGTGTGACACCCTCCCAGCGGGCTGGGAGCCCTCAGGCAGCTCAGCCCGACAGCCCCTGTGTGGCTGGGTGGTGGATGGAGCTGCCTGGCACCGGGCTGATGTGGGCAGGCCCTGATGCAGCTGCCGGCATCCGCTGCTGCCCGGCAGCTCCTGCCTTGCTCAGCCTGGCTGTGCCAGAGGGGTTTCTGTGGGATCTGGGGGTCTGTGCCCGGTGGTGCGTGGGGGCAGAGGGGGAGCACCCACAGCTGAGATGTGGGGAGGCTGGTGGGGCTTTTGGGCCCCCTTTTTGGGAGGGGTGAGGCAGAGGATGGCTGTGGGGATTCAGAGCCTTGATGGAGAGTGTGAGAGTGTGGTGGGGCTGAGGGGGAGCCTAAGCTCTCTGGGGCAGGGGAGAAGGGAGCAGAGCTGTTTTGTTCATGGTATCTTCTTAATGAATTCCAAAGAGCATAGGGGAACCCTTAAAACCAAAGGGAGGAATCCCTGAGGCAAGGCTCACCCATCCCCAGTGCTGCTCAGGCAGGGTGGAGCTGAACCAACAAGTTCAAGTCTGGCTTCTCCAGCCCCAGCAAGAGCTGCACCAGGCAGACAAGAGATCTTTAATGCCTCTGCTCACCATGGCAGCTCCTCCTCCCTGCAGTGTCAACAGCCCTCAGCTGCCCTGGTCTGACCTGGCCTGGGGAGTGGCCTCTGGCTGCTGCCAGCCCCATGGACCGTGGTGGCTGCACCTAGCTGGACTCTCCTGGCTGCCCTGGGGGAACTCACTGGGCTGCAGCATCCCTGTGCAGTGGGGAGGGGCTGCATCTGCCTGGAGAGGGGTCTGGCCATGGCCAGGAGAGCTGTGCCTTCACCTGGCCTGGTGCTGTTGCTGCTGGGGCTGTGCTGGGCCTCAGGTGCTTGTGCAGTTTCTGCTGTTGCAAGTCAGGGGCTAATATTAGATATTGTTCACCCAGGACCCCTGTTCCCCCAATTCCTGTCAGCACATGCTGCTCCCCCAGAGTGCAGGCACCCCATCCTTTGGGGAAGGCAGTGCTGGGGAGCTCAGCTGAGCCCCCCTGTGATGGAAGGGGTGCACACACTGGGGTTTGCACTCTCCCTGGCAGGTTAATGCTGTGAAGCTGTTTCTCTCTCAGATTTTGTATTCAACACTGACTTCTTCTTCTTTTCCCAAGTGCTGAGCGAGTTGTTTTTTTAATGGATCGTTCTCGGAGCCCAGACAAGAGCACCCAGGTGAGATCATGGCTCTGAACAAAAAATCCTCACCTTTGGGGCAGAGAGGGCTGGTGCCTTTAGAAGAAAAACAAGGAGGGAGCCTGTGTTAGCCTGCTGGGAGCCTTATTGCTGGCCTGTCCTGTGAGTGATGCTGGGTGGAGAAAAACAGCAGGGAGGTCCTTTTGGACAAGGCATGATGTTCCCAGATCTGGGGAGGGTAAGATTCCTAGGGAACAGGAAGAGTGTGTGTGTATCCCTTTGTCATTGGGAAGAGGGAGGCTGCAGCTCCATAGTGCTGGGTCTGCCTCTAAAGAGACCTTAAATGTCTGCTGAAGAATCCGCCGGGTCTGTGGCTGATGGGTGCTTATCAATGGCTCTGTGTGAAGGATGCTGTGCTGAGGAAGGGGAAACCCAACCCACAGCATAGTCCTTGTGACTAAAATTCTTGTGTTCTCTAGCCTTCAACACCAACAGACAACATCAACCTCGGACCTTCTGCTAACCCCAAGTAAGCTCCCTGCAAAGCCAGGTAGGGTGTGGAGTGTGAACAGGTCTGGCAGGGGGATGCAGACGGTCCCTGTGTGTCACAGGGTGGTGTCTGCAGGAGCCTGGACAATTACATTTCTTGGCCTTTAATACTGCATTTGTCACCAAAGCACCAGCTTCCAAGACTAAGCTGTAGCTGGTACTTGTTACAATCATCCTTTCCTAGCCACATGTGTAGCCCCTTGTCCCTTTTCCTTTGAGAGGTAGTAAGGGAAGTTCTTCCTCATCACTGCTGGCCTCCTGACTGTTTCCTTAGGAATAGGGCTAAACTGTGTCCCTGTGAAGGCATCATCTTGTCCTTACTGTGCTGCTCCTGTGCTGCTGAGGGGCTGCTCACACTCTGCAGGGTGCACTGACACACACACACTGTGATCCTGAGGGCCTGGGAGCGAGGGTCACCCACCAGTGCCCTTTAATCCTTGCCACAAACCCTCCTTTTTCCAAGCAGGAATTCTGCTTTGGTGGTGATGTTACTGTTGCGTGTTTCTCTCCCAGAAACATTAACTTGTTTCATTCTTGCCCAACAGTGCCAAGCCAACAGACTTTGACTTCCTGAAGGTTATTGGCAAAGGAAGCTTTGGAAAAGTAAGTGGGTTTGTGCAGGTGGGCTGCAGCTGTTTGGGGGCAGCTTGGAAGGAAAATGTGTTGCTGAAGGAGTTTCTGGCTGTGTCCTTTGCTCTCCAGAGGTGCTTGGCCTGAGTGGGACTGAGATTAAATAAATCTTGAGATATATTAAGGGTCCAGTCTAACGTTAAGGTCCTTCAAGCTCTCCAAGGACTGAAGAGTGAGGAGGTTCATGTGCAGGGTGGTGATGGTAAAGAGCAGTGCTTGATTTGAAATTAGTTTCAAACTTGTTCAGCAAAAGACTTCCAGAGAAACCTTGGAGACAGCCAGGATTCACTTTAACTGGGACTGGCCCAAATGCTCCAAAACTATTTTCTATTGGGTGTCTAGGGGATACATGTGGAGGTATTAAGTGTTTGTCTTCTGGCAATGAAAAAGTGCTGGGAAATGAGAAGGCTGGACCTTAGTCCTTAAAACCCTGTACCTCTGAAGTAGTTTTCTGTGTATAATGACTCACAAGAGTGTTAATGAGGAAACCCTGACCAAGGTGAGCCAGGAGCTGTGACCAGGACCTTCTGTTGCAGGTTCTCCTGGCCAAACGCAAGTGTGACGGCACTTTTTATGCAGTGAAAGTCTTGCATAAGAAAACCATCCTCAAGAAAAAGGAGGTATGTCTGCTCTCCTGGGCTGTTCTGGAAGTTGTGGTTGGTGTATGGGCTCTCTGAGGAGTACAATTGGGGCAGCTGGCATTCAGGTAGGCCGTTCACATGTGAAGCTTGGATTTGCCTGTGCCATGAGAACAAAAGAACAGAGATTAATTGGGTCAGTTAGGAGGGAGGGTTTCTCTTTTTGGGGCTGGAAATGACCCCTGTGGGCTCTCAGCTTCCACCTGTTGTGAAGGGTGAACCCTTAGGGCAGGCTGGGCTGGATCCTTGCCTGAAACCTTAATGCCTTGTCTGCTTTTTGATAGCAAAACCACATCATGGCAGAACGCAACGTGCTCCTGAAAAATGTCAAGCACCCCTTCCTTGTGGGACTCCACTACTCCTTCCAGACCTCAGAGAAGCTTTACTTTGTGCTTGACTATGTAAATGGGGGAGAGGTGAGTGCCCTTACAGGCTTTTTATTCCTTCTTGGTCCTTCACAAACATGCTGCTTTATTTAAAACTATTTCTTGTCAGAAGATAATGATGTTGAGAAGATGATAAAGCGTTTTTGGCTGCTGGCAAGGAGCAGCCAGGAATACCTGGCAGTATACCTCACATGTAAATTGAGTCAAGATCTTGCTGGCTATGACCTGAATCAGATGATTCCCAAAGTAAAGGCTCTGAGAAAAGCAGTATTGGGGCATTTTAAAATCCTGTGGAGGATATGGGATATATTGGTGTTGGTGAGCTTTAGGGAAATCCTACTGTGGGCAAGCTCTGGATCCATGTCTGGTGCTTAGGGATGATGCCATTGCAACTTTCTGGACTTTTTTCCTAGACTTTTTCTGTCCTGTAGAAGTTTACCTATCTCAGATGTCTTTCTGTGCTATCTGAAACTGGTTGGGAAGTATTGTTAAGGTGGCTATCTTGCCCAAATCAAGTTCATGTTGGGGACCTTTACATTTGCAGCTCTCTGCATGTACCACTTCTCATGGTACATCTGTAATCAGCCTGTGGGCTGTAGTAAGCCAGGAGCTTAACCAGGATGGGAGGGTTGAGAATTAGTTATTAATTTTTGTGTATGATGGGGAGAGGAAATGAAACAATTTCTAGAAAGATGTTTGGATTCCTTCAATTCACTTTGCTTGGGTTAATTTCATGTTGTTCATGTGCTCCCTGCTGCAAATCACTTTCCACTTATGTAGCTGGCTTTCAGCCTTGCTCCAGACTAGCCTTCATTTATTTAGAGACAAGATCAACCCTCTCATCCTCTGCAGCTCTTCTTCCACCTGCAAAGGGAGCGCTGTTTCCGCGAGCCCCGGGCCCGGTTCTACGCTGCAGAAGTGGCCAGTGCCATTGGGTACCTGCACTCCCTAAACATCATCTACAGGTGAGGCAGGGGCACCAGGCCTGCCCAGGCAGGGGGGGTGGGGGTGAGAGAGAGAGGGATTCACTGGGGAAGTGAAATGCAGGACTGGAGTAGCTGAAGAACACCCTACTGTCGCAAGAGACATCAAAGGAAACGAGACAGGTTCCTTTGCAGGTGTCGTGGGTTCTCCCTTTATTGTGGGATG
>VZUI01050227.1:0-60363 GCA_013401135.1 Cettia cetti
ACTACCACCCTAACAGGGTGTCAGGTTGTATTCTGACTGTCAGTATTTTCTACTATTGAATTTATTTTATTTTACTTATTTTCTTCTTTCTCTTATTAAATTGTACTTCTGACTTGGAGTCTCTCACTGGTTTTGCTTTCAAACCAATACACCAGGAAATAGGTTATTGACAGGTTTGGGGGTTTAAACACGAAGATGCTCTAGACCAGTTCAGCATAGTCCAAATTGTCAGTTCATGAATTTTTCAACTGAACTGATTTTTTATTTTTTTTTTAACTGGGAGATTGTTACTCAGGCAAACATAAAATCAGAGAATCACAGAACAGTGCAGTGGGAGAGGAGTTCTGAGGTCTGTTGATCTAACTTCGCTTCAGCTAAGCCACATCGCTCGGAATTGTGTCTACTCAAATGTTCAATGCTTCCAAAGAGGGAGACTCCATGACCAACTAATAGTGTATTTAGCTATGCTTAATATATTTAGAGGAACCAGAAAGGGAAGTTCTAGACACAGCCTAAAAATTACCATCTTCATACACCTTTAGTAGTTCCTTGTAGACCAGTGGCTGTTCTAGCTACTATTTTGGACTTGGGTTTGGGGCATTAAAGATGCTTTATGGGCTCTGGCAGGAATTTATTTACAAATTTGTGATTTGTTGAAGTTTTAATTGTTATAATGAAAAGACATTAAACAAGGTCTGTAAGAATGTATGCACAAAAAATACCATACCAGAGTTGAAGCTGTGATTACACTAAAATTTATTCTTAATTGTTCTGGAAATACAGATCATGTTCTAAAACAGAGACCACGGTCTTCATTAATACTGGATTCTCAGTGAAAAAAAAATCAGGATTTCATCAGTTACTGTTCCTTTGTTTTTAGCATCTGAAACTTGGGATCTGTGTAAGCTTTACTAAGATGGCAGCTTCTTTGTAAAGAAATACAAGAAATTGTTGCTGCTCTTCTATTTGGTTTTTTTGAAACTTCTGTAAATTCTAAAATTGTTTCATTGTGGGTTTCCCCTCTCTAGTTAAAATACACACACATGCATGTACATTTATAAATTATGTTATTTTAGTAGTTTGAGAATATACAAGGAGAAAATCTGGAGTTTTTTCCCTTGATTTGAGCTACTGTACAGAGACCTCTGAAAAGGAAAAGGAAGACTGAACATCTAAGAGCAGTAAAGAATGCTCATATGAAACACAAACATCTTGGAAAGTCTCTTTAGTAGGATTTGTGTGTTCACATTAAAAAAGAGATGGTGGCAATCGACCTCACAAACATGAATATTATAAGACATAATGAACCTTTCGATTTTAGGTTTTTGTCTTTTTATTTTGGACAACTTCTGTTTGTTATTGATGTTTTAAAAATGTCTTTTTACCTGTGATAACGACCATCATATAAAAAATCATTTTTTCAGATGGTTCTATATTACGTATTATATGCAAGAGTGGAAGCTAATGGTTCCCTTCAGCTCTATGTTCTCATCCTATGAAACTCCTTGGAGTAGTTTAGACTTTAAGAGTGCTTACTTCCCAGACTTTCTACTGAGTGTTGCTTTTCCATATTTTCAAGCTTTGTCACCTGAAATTAAATTTAGATGTTTTACTGTTGCCCACCAGATTCAAAGAATGATATGAATGCCTGGATCTGAAGCTTTATGTATTGTTGTAACAATGGGCATATTATCTGCTCTCATCATACTTAGGCACACTTGGAAAGGATTTACCCCATGATTTATTTTCTGTTTGAAAGCTAGTTCTCTAATTTCACCATATAGATTCTCTCTGTACTCTTTGGAAACATTCAGGACATTCAGGAGATTGATTCATCCTATTCTAAATTTGCGTAATATGTGAGATTGTCTCTGGAGCAATCCATTACAGAGGCTATAGTGTAAATGATCAGATAAGATAGCAAGATTTTAGATAGCTAGAGAAAATACACAGACCTCACAATGACTTGATTTATGCAGACTATCTCATAGTAAGCCTGTCTTCCCCATCTTTGATTAAATGTTGACAGAGATGTGGACAGATTTTTTTGATCAGGTTTATTTGCTGGGTGTTTTTTGTCTGTATGATATTTCTGTTTGAAAAATAATGAGACATGCAAACCCTTTATACCTGTTTTAATGAACAGCATAGCATACTTTCATTTTCATGATGATATTTATATTCTTTCATTAGCTATTTGAACTGATGTCTCATAAGTCTGTAAACCTGATGTCAGGGCATTATTACAAAGAGCAAATGCACATGACTATGTATGATTCAGTCATAAATAAGTTCTCTATATTTTGCTAAGCTGAGTGATATGTATATGCTACCAAACAGACTTATTTTTTTCAGATTAAATTGGATTGAAACTGTCTAATTCAGGTAATGATACCAAATACCTGTAGGTATCTTCTGCCACCAGCATTATGATTTCACTTCCTTGCATAGTATTGAACTCAGCAATATACAAGTTCTGAAATCAAAAGCCTACTTCCATGAAAAATTTCATATATAGTAGAAAAAATGAATGCTCTGAGTTTTGAAAACAGAAACCAGCCTTTATTTTAACTCTATTTTCTTATTATATCCACATCAGAACACATAATTTGAAATTCCTTCTGCAAGCATATCTAAATAACAAATGTTTACAGCCATACTGCCTATGAGGTCTCCCACCAATTTTAATATCTTTGTGTTCTGAAAAATTATGTGATGATTTTAAGATCAGGACAGAATTTTCTTGGATTAAAAAATCCCCAACTGATTCATTAGGAATGCTTTAGAAAAAGGTGTTACTCTGTGTATCAGGAAGTATTTAATTCTGTATAGTTGAAAAAGGTGTCTGGGGTTTTGGGGGAATTGTTTTTTTCTTTTGCTTTGTGGGTTTTTTTTGTTTGAGTTTTTTTTTTAATTTACAGTACAATAATGCTAAATCCTAAATAAAGGTCGTGATGGTGCCAATGCAAGAGACAGCCCTTGCTTGGAAAAGTTCTTAAGCAATATATCGTCCTAAGTAGTTTTTATTACTTGTAGTTGTCAAGGAAAAGGTGTGTTTTAGGCAAACCAAATAGTGCCTGGTTAATTACTATCTAAAAGCTCATTAATTCAAAGCTTTTTTGATTTTAAATTTTACATTCTCCATTTCTGTACCTGTTTGGGCAGTAATTACTATATTTGTGGTGCTCTGCCTCTACCAAAGAGTGGATATATTATTTATAAAATGGGCGCAAACTGTACATGGGCAAAATTAATGAATGAAAAAGGATAAGATGAACCTGACTGTACTATCAGTTCTTATTAGCTGTGCCAAATCTATTGCATACTGCATTGAAAACCTTTCTAACAAAAGTATTCTGGCAATCACATTAATTTAAGAAACACAAAAATTTGACTGTACATAAAATGCTATTAAGAAGTAACTATAATACAGTAACAAAATATGAAAGCCTAATTCCATGTAGTGATCTGTGTGGGTCTAAATTTCTAGTCCAGTCACCACCAGCATTATTGGCAACTGAAAATAACCTTCCCCAAAAAGGGAGAATGACATAAATAGCAAGCATGGGTATTAACTCATCTTTCTAGTGTGGTTTATGATCATATGACAGATTATGTTTTGATTTTACCAAAGAGTGAAATAATGATAAGACTTTCTGAAGGCATTTGAAGATTGACTTAGAGAGACTTTTAATGTGTAAATTCAAGCCAGGTTATATCCTATTTTATAGATATATTGTCATTTTATATGTTTTTATGGGTAAACCACAAATATCTATCAGATGTGGGTATTTTTTATCAGGACTGCATTCAACACTCACACCACAACCTCAAGACCATAAGCTTTGGACCTTTAGTGGTGTAAGTTTGCTCTGTATGTGCATAGCGAGACAAAACATAGGCCTAATTTCAAATTTGGTGAGGTTAAATACACAGAATTTGCTTTTATTTTCTCACTGTAACTTTTTTTTCTTGTGACTCTTTTCCAACAGTCATAATAAAAAATATAAGCAATCATGATTATAAAAGAAAGTAAAATTAATCTAGTTGCCTCTATCTCAAAATGTATTCCCAGTAGCTGAAATGTGATTGTCCCTTAATCTCCCTTCAATTTCTACTGTGCATTTTCTCTATTTATCATCATTAATTATAGTATTGTTCAAACTTCAATGTAAAAATCATTAATGTAGTAGAACAGAAGCCAAAGGACAAAAGCAAGCAAAAAACCAAGTAAAAATAAGTGAAGGTTTATAAGAATCACTTGAAACAGCCTCGTAGTGTGATGAGAGTTCCCTTTCCCTACAAAGATAAGATATAGGTCTTTTTCATTGGAAATAATAGGGGGAAGAAGAAGAGGAGAGAATGTTTAGAAGCATGGGGATAACTGTCATATATGGATGTTTCCACTTAGGCTTCTCAAATGACATTAATGGGGAAGGTTGGAAACTGGATTAAGTTCCTTTTCATCTCACTTATGTACTGTCACATTCAAACTCTTTATACAAAAAAAACCCAAAAAAAACCCCAACACCTTACCGTATTTACAAAACAATTTATTCTCAAAAATAAATTGTACTATTAGGGACAGAACTGTTAAGCAGAGATGTTATATCTGTGAACACTTTTTTCTTAGGTGTTATGCATATCTGTTCAGCAAACCTTGTATCTGAGGTTCATACTTACCAGTTTTTGTAGAGAAAAAGAGGGGTGGGGAGTTGTGAAAAGACATTGGCTGTATAAAGCATTTTCTGACACAAAAATCCTAGTCATTGTAGTGTCTTCTTTCTGCTTAGTATTACACCCTCAAAATAAAAAAAAAAAAAGCATTTTCCTTCTTATCACAGATTTCTTGCCTCTCAGTTGATGTCTGGAATTTGTAAACTGCCCTATCCAGCCTTATTTGACATGAAAAAATAGTCACTTGACCACTCAAGTTGTTAAAACTGAGTCTGATATAATCTCTGAAAGCCCTGAGTCCCAGCATTTTGTATGTCATATAGTGCCTCATGTTTTTTAGTAGTAATGGCAAAACCCTTGTTCCATGGTGAAATTTAGCAAAATTGCTGACAGAAAGTGGAATAATGAAACTATGAAGCTTCACGCCTAATATCAGTGAACTTACACTTTTGTCACATCTATCAAGTGAGAATATTTTTTTCATAAAAACAGTTTATGGTTTTGTCATTTAAAATGAGCTAGACAAAAAAGAAATTTGTAGGAATGCCCTAATCAGAACAAGGATACTACCTTGAGTCAGAGTTTAGAGGAAAAAAGAAAGGGTTATAGCAAATGTCCAATGTAGATGTCCTTGTAGCACTTTATTTTAAGGGAACAATGAAAAGCAGAGAAATAAGGAATGTCATCGTGTTTTTTCAAGCCAGTAACATGTAATAAATCACAAAAGTAAATTAAATTGAATGTCAATTGCCATTGAAAACTTGTTGTTTTCTATCCTGTAGTCAGGAATTGTTTGCACTTTGAGCTATGCTTAGGGCTTTTTAAAAGCAGGATGGGTTAATAATTTTAATCTAATCTTTGTTAATCATTTTTATTTAATCTTTTTCAAGACCATAACTACATATTTGGGTGGCATGAAGAAGCTGTCAGCTGATATAATTTATGAGAAGATCTAGAGGACAAATGCTATAGATAGAGTATTACACATCTCCTTTGATTTTTACCTATATTTTAAGTAAATAGCTCTGAATTATATTTTACTGTGTTAAATCCTCTTGCACTAACATGTGCACAAGAAAAGTAATTTTGTTATGGTAAAGACATTTTAAAATATTTATTTTTCTTTAAATTAACAGGTTCTTTCAATTCAGCACATGCAGCCATTATTTAACAAAGCAATTAATCACTGATCCCTCTTCGGATAACCAGGAAATTTTTCTACAATAAATCCCATAGGAGTATTTGACTTAAAATAGGAAAAAAAGATTTTATGATTATCATTAATTCTAACATGCTTAGAAGCTAATACTTTTTTTATTTTCAAAAACTTCAAGCTGATTTGGGTTTTTTTTACTTATAGAGCATTATAAACAATAACTATAAATATATCTTGAACATATAAAGTAAAAGTTTACACTCTGATTTTAAGAAAGATATGGGGGTTTTTTAAACATCAATGTGGAATTAAGAAACACATTAAAACCTTATGATACATAAGATGAAAATTACTATAAAAATTGGGACCATGTTTACTGTTTTATTAATTTTTAAAAAAAGATTCATTGCAGACATCTGATTCTCAAAGCCAGACTAAAAGTTTTTTAAGTTAAGAAAATCCATTTGCAATATTCATTAAATATTGGATCACATTAATATAAAACAGAGGAGATGGAAGAGAGTGCAAATAAAATTCTGGAGTGCGTGAAAGCTTAACAATTTAAGATTTTAATGAAAACATTTCTTTTCCTCAGACTAATACCACCATTGTTCCTCCCTTAAAATACAAAATAGTCAAAACAAGATTCTGTCCCTGTACATTTGTTAAGAACATAATGTTTATGTAGCATACTGTGCAAGCAGCCCTTCAAATGGAGCAGAACCCAATAGAATTTATGCTGCAGGTTTAAACTGGCAATTATGAGCAAAAATAATTTCCTCCTGATGAAGAAAATTGAGACCAACACAACTGGATTGGGAACACTTTGGTAGAGATCAATTCCCACATGGTTTCTAGCAGTGGACTACTGGAGACATGCATCAGTCAAAATCAATACTTGAATATATCACTGATTTGCATCTTAAAGATGATTAATTTATTATTAGAATTTTCAAATAGGGAAGTACTGCCGTAAATTATTGAGAAGGACTGCTACAAGAGCTAGCATATTTTAATTTCAAAGAGAATGAGCAGCCTTCTTCATTTGGATACTGTCTCTTTGGGAAACTTATATCACATTTCAACAAACAGATGGATGTACTTCTATAAAATATGGTGCCATCAATTTCTGGAACATGTGTGCTGTAACAAAGAGACTGTGTAGGTGCTTTTTCTGAGCTCCTAGATGGCAAGCTGAGAATTATTAGCAGCTTCAGGGCCATAACAGACTTACCTACATTATCAAATCATGCAGGTCTTGTGTCCTGATTCCTAAGCAAATTAGCTGCACAAACGTGCAAAGTTGAATTCAGTGGATTTCTGGGCCCAGAGTTTTTTACTTCCCACCCTACTTGAATACTGGCAATATCTCTAAGTTCATCTGAAACCCAAGGCCAGACCCTGGGCCCTTTCCTTTAATAAGTGTCTCAGATCTTGTGCATTTGCATATGCATGTCTCCCTTAATTAACAGCATGAAATGCCCCCCAAAAATTGCACACACAGAAAAAGAGGAAAGTCAGACACAACAGGTCCCAGGCTTGGTCAAACTAGCTTGTTGACAAGTTTATAGGTGACCAGCTACATTTATTATTTCCTTCTCTCTGTTTTGTCATTCAGATTGTGATAGTTGTTGTTTTTCCCTTACCTACACTGCCTTTGCCCATTTCCTTTGGAAAGGTTCATGCCTGTCCTTTTCTCGTCACACATCCAACAACATTTTGTTGTCTCTTCTGTTAGCTAAATCTCAAGTCAGTACCTCAGCACCTGTTTGAATATCTTAGCACACTGTTGCACATACTGGCTTGCACTGAGGCAGAAAACTCATAATCTGAATGACCAAACAATGAAATAAAAGAAAAGTATATTGTTGTTGAGTACCAAAAAATTCACATCTAAAATGTAACTGACTCCATACATAATTATAGCCTTTAATGAAAACAACAATAAATCATAATACAGATCTTATAACAGTAGACAGTGCTTTCGCTCAGCACTCTGTTATAGTAAAAAATTGAAGAGTATGTTCTAATATGTAAAACATATGACTGTGTGAAGTTAGTTCAATATTTCTTTTCCAAAAGATGAAGGAAAACAGCAGAATGGGTTCTAGGAAGAATAAAGAAGCTAATTTATTAGAAATTAAGTTGTTTTTGCTGCTGTCATTTCTCTTTCAAAAGAATGGTCTGCAAGAGCTGCTGCCTGGTATTTTATCTGGGGGAACATCCTTTTCCTTCTTCCAACATTGCCATTGGTTTTTCCTTTTTGTCCCTCATTTCAATGGCATTAGTTGTTCTTCCTTTTCCATGCTTGCTCCTCCATGTTTTCTTTTTCCTTTATACCTCCTTTACCAGTCTCTCAACACTACTGTTATGACACAGAACTTCTAAGATTATTTTTTTGTTTTCTTTTTCTGCTTTCAATCATGCTTTAAATAATTTACAATCATATAATTGTAAAATAAAGACCATATATGTTCTGTCATACAACAGGAAAACAACAAAACCACATAAAATGAAACTTTGTGTGAAGTAACTATCAACTGTCATTAGAAGAAAAAAAGAAGCAAGTGTGCATGCAATCAATCCAATCTCTCTTTTCTCAACCACAGAATTTACCAAAAAGAAGACTTTCAAATTGTTTGTCATGTGAGGGGGTTAATTTTTCATCTTTTTAGTCATATAGAGGATTACTTTCCTGTTAGATAAATGGATATTTAAACATCAACGGACAGTTCTGTTAATGAAAAAACAGACTATGATGCTTTTTCAGTCATTTGTTCATTGAATTTTCCATCCACATGGATCAGTCAATACAGCTTTGACAAGGGGTATACAGCAAGTACAGGTTTGCTTCAGATTACTTTCCTTCCTTAAGAGAGAAGTATAGCTATAAAGGTAGTAACCGGGACCAGTCATAAAAAGGATGTCACAAAATCTTCCCATGATTTTATGTAGAGTCTTGTTCAAATATGCTTTCCTTTTTACAGTTAAGCCCAGCTTAGGCAGTAGATGGTTCCAGTAATTTTTATCTGTCTTTGGCATTTTGCAGATTTATGATTCCAAAAAAAAAAAAAAAAAAAAATTTAAAAAACACATTAAGGAAAAGTTTTGAACTGAGTTTCCTCCAAAAGGTAAGTGTATATACATAAACATGTAAAATATTTCTCTCTAAGCAATTTGAAACAAACTAGGAATTTTAACATTGTTGTTCATCACTAAATAAACATGTGGAATATTCTTTTTTGAGAAAGGATTGACCAGTATTTGTAGTATATTAAAACTGGGGGTAGAAAAAAATGAATTTTGTACATTTCAGCAGGTGAGAAAGATATGAGATCCCATTTATCAAACAGACTTACATTAAGCTTTTTACATCTGCTTCTCATCAATCACATCTCTGCCATAGGTAGTTCTGCAAAATTCAATAACTTTTTCTTTGTCATTGAAGACTGCTTGAGGCAATCAAGACACATTTCCAAATCCACCAATATGCATTCTACATATCACAACAGGGCAAAATATACAATTCCAGAGATATCTTTTTTCTGTCAAACAGCTCAGCTGGAATTTGTTTAATCGGCTGAGCTTTGTAACAGGTAGAAAATAAAGCAGATAAAGAAAAAAAATCCCACAACCTCTCCCCCAAAAAACAACAAACCACCCCCACCCCCCCCAAACAGAACACAGCACTCACACCCTCTGCAAGAAAGCTGAGATACCACTTATAAGAAATACAGGGTTTTTCTGTCTGATAGTTTTGATTTATGATGAATAACAATTTTTCAGCTGTAACCAAAGCAGAAGTCCATAAAATTTACACAACTGGCATGCCTTGAATATAAATATAAGTAAATATACTAAACCAGTGTAACTAATAACTGTGGATAAACATTTTTCAACACTGTGATAACACAGCTGCACCCAACATACAAGCGTTTTAGGTAAATATGTGAGCAATGTAATCATCAAAGAGCTAAGACTTTTGCAGTTGTACTTCAGTAACATGGAAAAGCATGAGAGGGGGCAATGTAATTTGTGAGTAACAAAGAGCAAGATAAGAGCAAGAGAGTCCAAATGGGCAGGATACACAGCTGAAAAACCTGGAGCTGAATGCTGACAAAAATCAGTAAAAATATGGGAAGCAGACAAACCCCTCTTCCCTGCTAGCAGTGGTTAAGAAGTATAAAAAAATCAGACATGAAGAAGAAAGGTGGTGAAGACAACAATCCCATTTTTTTCACTGACAAGTTTCCAAAGACTTCTTATTAGCACAAATCTGATTACTATGGAAAAAGAAGTAAAGAGAAGCAAAGAATTTTGAAATGGAAACAATCTCAGCAGTAAAAGTACAATTTAATTTGGTATAAACATGTTTCTTAGTATCTACCGAATTCCTATAGTTAGATACATGCTTCAATTGGAATCCTAATATGTATTCAGTATTGAAATGGTAAGTCATTATTATCCTGGGTAATATCAGGGTGATGGTGAAGATTTCTTCCTCTTCACTGTAAGATTACTATATAACTTTTAAGATGTTTTACTGTTTGCTTTTTCTTCATTGAAACTTCACATTATGTCTGAATTTATTACTTTTGTCTAGTTTACTTATGTTAGATACCTGCATTTTTTATCCTTGTTAACTCCAAGCCTAATTTTTCTTCAGTTCACAGCTCTGCAGTTCACTGACCATTGGAGATGTGGTCTGACAGCATTAGCATTTTCAGTGCCAGTCTCTCTTCGCTCTCTTGTGTTCTATGCATGCACACTGCATCTTGCATCCCTACATTTAAAAAATTTTGGTATTGTACCTTTCCTTTATGCCTGTATACTAGTATATCAATATGTTCAATTTACCAGTACTTCATTCTACACAAATACTCCTCTCGACTGTGGCAATTTTTTTGACACTATGCAAATATAAACAAAATTAATCAGATATAGACACCTGGTCATTATAAAAAAAAAGCTTTTATAGATAAACCATGTGAAAAAAACCACCCCTGTCAGGCCAAGTTCAGAAAAAGCCTTACAAGCCTCATTTCTGACACCCTGCAAACTTAGCATAAAGTCCATGGCCTGCAAACAGCAACAATATAACTGTTTTTGTAGGACTAAAAAGGAAAATCTGGAACAAAAATGTCTCCTACTGAGGAAAAATTGTGGTTCATCCACACCATAGGTATACAAACCTTAGTGAAATTCTCTGGAGATTTATTTTCCTCTGACACTTAGCAATGAGGATAGCCATCCCAGCCTCACAAGTCTTGGGAGCAGATGGTGTGCAACAGCACCGGGCATGACCAGGGCCTGTACCATAACCCTTGTCTCTCTCCAAAATTATAGAGGTGGCTGTGTAGTCATTTTGACTCAGGGGGAAAGGCAGGATACAGGAGAAAGACAGAAGTTTCCATCACTACAATTAAACTCTGATTCCATTGTGAAGTGAATGATGACATTTCAGAAATTTCAGAAATTTATAATGTTTGGGGTTTTGATTGATTTTGGTTCGGTTGGATGAATGCTTCTGGAGGTTTTGCTTGGTTGGTTTGGGTTTTTTTCCTCCAAAAGTCATTCTCTTGTAGTTTCTCTCATTTACTTCTTTGTCAAAGTCTTTGAATACATTTTCCATAGAACTTCTGTTGATTGGTTTTAGTTTTTAAAAACAGTAAAATCCAGTTTAAGTTCATTAAGATGTTAGCAGCCTGTGACATATTTTACTAACATACTTTTTCTTTAGTAATGTCTAAGCTTCTTGAGTGTCACTGAGACAGTACGTAAAAGGGTTAAAAAGTCTTGTCCGAAGTATTCCTGCATGTTATATCAGAAAACTTTATATGATCATAAATATCAGAGCCTTAGATCAATGATACACAAATCTCAGGGCTTTTTAAATGTTTCATTTCCAGTCCCATCTGGTTTATAAGTGTGAAGGCTGAGGAAAGCTCTCAGAAATTTCTTAGCTCAACCTGACAGAATAAAATGAAACAGTCACATTACAGTTTGATTTTGATGTCCTCAATCCCTTGCTAAACAATTATGATGATGATTCTACAGAACATCAAGTAGAAGTTAAATTAGTGTAATGCCAATAGTTTACTGACAAGTGAGACCTTTAAGTCTGCCACTCTGTTTGGAACACTTGACTGTATTTGGAGCAGGCTGTCTTCCTAAGAAATCAAAGAAGACAATTTCAAATTCTGCATGGAGTTTTCTTTACAATTTTGTAGCACATCTTTAATTATAAATATGCTTTACAAGATCTTGTGATTTACTTTACAAGGTTTACTGTGAGGAATTATTGCTGAAATGGCACTGGAGCTCCCAGTCACCTTCTCTTTCTGAGCCCCTGGTTGTGAATTGACAAATGAGGAATGAGAGTGCTCCTTGATTAGATCCCAATTTGATGATAAGTATAAACTGCTTGACATAGAAAAAATTCCAAAAATATCTATTTCATACCACACGTAATATGTGACAGTCATAATTGCTTCAAATTTAAATATGTTTTTAAAGTTAATCACACTCTTACCAAAAATAATTTAGAATTCCTATGTATAGGCTGTATTTACATTTTTAATTGGTTATTTGCTCAAGGAAGTGAAAGCAGAATATATTTCCTACCTTTTTTTTTTTTGTGAAATTATACAAATATTGAGAAAAATAGGAAAAAATTCACTGGAGCATGGAAATAATAAAATTACTAGTGTTTGGAATACTCATTAAAGGGTAACAGAAGGCTGCCATCTCGAGTATTTGAACTTCATGGGGATTAATTACATTTCAGAAGTGATTCCGTAATTTGCCACGTTGACTAGATGTGGAGCAATCAGTAACCTAAAATTCAAAAAGAAATGATCTATTCATTCAAAGTCAATGATAATAAGCACATAGAATCAGAAAACTGGGCGGAAGAAAATACCTTGCATCTCAGTTATTTCCTTATACAATGAAGATTTAATTGGTTGATTGTTTGCTATATCATCTTCCTCGAAGAACCCATATTTTTAAGTATATATGAATCAAGTTGTTCAAATGAGCTCTCTTCCCTTAAATTCATACCTGACTGGAAACTCTCAATCACTTCTGTGTCCACCACAGCAGATTTTCTGTTATCTTGAGAAATACAGAACTTAGAACATAGTCAGCATATGTGATGCTTTCTCATGCAGCAGCTCTCCATAAAACTTTGAGCAGCTATACTCCATTTCATATTAAAATAGAAACAATGCACAAGGATCCACACCCTAGATACTTTCAAAGAAGGTTTAATATTTATTTTTAATTGAAAAGTGTTAGGAGATTGTCCTGTTCTTCCACATAACTGTAACTTTATAGAGTCACAGAAAAGGCTCATCCCTTCTTATATTCGTGTGCATATTTCAGGTGTATTAATTAAAAGCTTGCATGCAAGGCAGTTAGTGAAACACCTGCAAAAGGAACAGAAACCATCTCAAGGAATGCTGGTCTGTTTCAAAGTCTCTTACTCAACTTTATATAAAACCTCAGATTTCAGCTGAAATGAATGGCATTTCAAATCAACCTATACATTTTCAATTTATTATAGTCTCAAAAAATTAGAAAGTTTCTCTTTCAAATTGGATTTTGTGATTGCTATATAAGTACTTACTGAATGATGAGGGTTTGGAAAACTCCATTCAATAAAATTAGGCTTCCTCATGCATTTCAAGAGCATAAATGTTTTCCCACGTCCACTTTTTTTCTTCCTTTGGTCCTCTACAATTCTAGTTCTAATATTCTTATTTAATTCTTATAGATGGAATGCCTTGCCTAGTGAAATTCATACATATATGTTGCAAAAAGGGCAAATTTTCTCTTTCATGAGTGACCCTTATATGTACTGAAAGCAGAAACATCTCTTTTGTGACCCTCAGGCAACCTACAGCTTTTCTTTGCCACTTGAGGGATGTTATGTCAGAAATGTTCCCTTGTTGTTTCCGGAGAGTATAAAGTAGAGTTATGGATTGTTTTACAAAATTGTACTAACCTGAAAGAGCAGTCATATTTCAGGAACACTGTGAACAATGTCATCAGTTTTACTTCAGGGAAAGCCACAGGCTCAAGGTTAAAAAGCCAAACTGTATAAATAAGTAAGAAATTTGATACATGTTCATTTGAAAAAGAGAATAAAAAAGAAGTTGCACCTATTACAGAAATTAAAGTATTCATAAAAATATAGTGAGAAGTTAAAATATAAAATAATATTATATGTGAATGCCATTAAAATGTTATAGTTTAACCCATCCGGCAATTATGTGATGCACCGCCACTCATTCACTCACCCACAGAGTTATGTGGGGCAGAATTGGAAGAGTAAAAGAGAGAAAATTAATGGGTTTAATTAGAGACAGTTTAAAATTTGAAAGAAAAAAGAAATACAAGGACAAAAAAGAGAAAAAATACAAAAAGTAAGGAAAATCACACCAGAGAAGAGCAAATTGCATAATCCCTCAAATTCTCACCATTAACCACCAATGACCAGCCAGTCCCTGAGAAATCACAGTCCCCCTCAAACTTCATCTCCCCAGGTTCTATTGGTAAGCATGATGTGGTATTGTACTGAACATCCTTTTGGTCAGTTGGGGTCAACTGTCCCAGGTGTGTCCCCTCCCAGCCTTTTGCCTACCACCAACCTACTCACTGGTGGGGCAGTGTGAGAAGTAGAAAAGGCCTTGACACTGTGTGCTTGACACTGAGCACTGGTCAGGAATAAGTAAAACATCAGTATGTTATCAAAACTATTGCCAGCACAAATCTAAAACATAGCCCAAGACTAGCTACTGTGGAGAAACTTAACTCAATCCCAGCCAAAAGCAGGACAATAAGAACGTGAGATGATGGAACAGGAGACCCAGAACTTTCTTACATATTAGGCATCCAAAACAGCAACATAGGAACAAGTGAATAATGAATGGCTGTAAATGATGTGATGACAGTGAATAGCTGCTTAGTAGACTTTAAATCCAGGGTGGAGGTATAAGACCTTGTCCTCCATGTGTGACCCCCCCTGATGACAGGGGAAACATTTCTGAAAGAACATGATGCAGTGTTTCATACTGCCAGAATGGACCAAGTGGACTAAAATAAATAAACATGTTATGCCTCTGGAGTCTGTTTCAATTGTTGAAGATTTCTTTCTTTGGGTATTCATTAGGCATTCAAAAGCTTTAATGCAAGTTAAATATCTATTTTAAGGAAACAATTTTTATTAGGAGGAAGCATTTACAAAATAAAGTCTGACATTCATTTATTCACTACAGAATCTTATGCATATCTTTGAAGACATAGATATAGAACTGAGTTCTGAGAAATACAAAGACTGATTTTGCTTTCTTTCACAATATGATAACTGCATTACTTCCCTTTTTACAAAGCAGAGGTGGAATCCTCACACTCTGAGTGTAATTTCTCTGTCTCATACCAAAACCCTTCTGTGGCCACAGGCGCCCAAATGTCTCTCACATATAATACATCTCTTCAGATGTACCACTTCTTGATACTCAGTCACTGACAGACACACTTTTGTCTCTTTTGTTTAACAAACATCTCAGGCAAAATTGGCCAAAAATTACTTGACTGCTACATGTTATGACACTTTCACTATAGTCAATTGAGCGGCAATGGCACTCCAAGTTGCAAGTCATTCCCTCTTTCTTTGAAAACTCTTTTAACATGGGATAATTTGCTCTAAGGAAGTGTCTGTTTCTTTCTGATTAAAAATGCAACCAAACTGTGAGCTCACATCGGTATTCTTCTTCAGCAACTTAAATATAGGTTTCTACTACCATTACAAATAGTTTTGGGCTAATTTTCCTAGCCTATAGATGCTGCCCCAGAGGAACACTTTTCTTCCGTGTTACTGTCTCTTTAAATTGTAAAGTGTCAGAAAGACTGGTAAATTAATTTTTAACATTGTACAGTAAATGCCTTGAACTAAAATTTCAGAGCTAAATTCTCTGTGTCTCAATAAAACTATTGGCTCCAGCAAATCTTGGTGCTGCAAAATATAGCTCTGTGTCAGAAGTAAGATGTAGAAATGCAGGCTTTAATCTTTCAGTATCCAGGGCATATTCATGCTGATCATGTAATTAATTATGGAATGAAAGTTCAAGTTGCAATAAGATTTGAAGTGGCATGAATTAGTTCAACAAAATTGAAACTGGGGGACCCTGCTGATATTAGTGAAGTGCAGAAAGTTGGTTTCAACATTTGTGTCATTCAGCAGAGAGACTTTCATTACCTACAATGCCACAGTATTAATCCATTTGAAAGAAAGAGACTACTGAAATTTCATGACAGGAAATTCATGTAAGGGTATTTAAAAAAAATACAACTTCAGTCATGCTGGTCCAGCATCACTGAATTTAGTAGAGCTTCCTGACTGTAATGAAACAAAACAAACTCATACAACTGCAAAATGTGCAGAAGAAATAGAATTAAAAAGTGTAAGATTGATCATACTTCCAGAGGTTATATATGTTTGACCAAATGCAGAAATATGAAGTTCAAATACTGTGAACAGAGGCATCTCTGAAATACTTCATGGAGAGAAATTCTTCTTCCAAGAGCATAAGTCAGGACATAGGTGAGTCCAGTTCAAAAAGTACATGCTTCCTTTCACTGACTAGAAAAGAACAGAGTACAGAAAAGATGTAAACAAATTAATTAGCTATTTAAAATGAGGGGAGATGAAATATATTGCAACAATTTATTATAATATATTCTTTCTTATTATTATATGCATGCATATATTACTATCTCATAAAAATATATAATCTATAGAAGCAGAATGATTTGGATTGAGAGGGACCTAAAAAATTATCCAGTATGTTTCACATTTTTCTACATTTTTCTTATCATAGAAAAGTAGATATAAAATATTTCTCTCATATTTATGGGATGTGGATTAAAAATACTTCAAACTAACAATATGTATGAAGAAAAAATATTTATTTCTATTTGTTTCTCTAAAGAATAGATTTGGTTTCTCAACTGCTTTATAAACTGTGGAGAACACAGAAATCTTTTACATCATATAGTTGTAACAAACTCAGTTGATGTATCGGATTTTCATCCAAGTCAAAATTATTAAAGAGGTATTCTAAAGCCTGATGACCACTTTTTCACCACTGGATTTTTTTCATAGTGTCAATAACAGACACAATTAGTGAAGGACATTATTTCAAGTTAGGCCTGGGGTACAGAAAGCAGAAATTTATTTGAGAGTCTTATTTTCTTACTGCCTTTTTTAGGTACCAGATATGAAATTATTCAGGACATGAGTTTATTTCAAAATAATTAAATACTAATGTAAATTTTAAAGCTATGGGTGCTCAAAACGTTGCTTGAAGTATTGCTTAATTCCCCCTGTATTATGCCATGTACTTTGTATTATTAAATACTTTTGTTTTGAAATGTGGTTTAAGGCCACTGGACCTGTTCTTCTGGGACAGATAGCCTTCTTGGGTTTTGATACACTTACAGACCCACATTTGAAAAGGAGAATATTTTTAGGTCTCAAAAGTCATTTCAAAGAACTTTCTTCAAGAGAAAGAACATTCTAATAATCTAAATTGTGATTTTTTTGAATTATTTTTTTATTTGTCATAAGTTATTTCTGTTTTTACTGAAGCTGTCTTTCAATTCAAAGAGTAGTTTTATTTAATTATAGACATCAATCACATTCCCCCTTGGCATTTGTTTTCCTATTCTGAACAAGGTAAATCATGTTACTTTCTGATTGCAAAATTCATTTCAAACTAATATTTTTTCTTTGTACTAGCTAAGTTTGAGTTAATTCTTGGTGAAACATGGATGACTAGAACTATATACTGTACTTTCTAGAAAAGTCCATTAAAACTTTGAACAGAGACAAAAATCCCAGTTATCTGTTTATTCTATCTTGTTGGAAAAATAAATACATATGGATTCATCATTTATTTGTCACATTCTGATGAATTAGACAATTTTCTTTCACAGTATTTATCTAGTAATAGGGTATCCAGCATTTTTGGTTTTAGATCCTTAGTCAACAATTTTGCAACCAGCATTGTTTTATTTAATTTTGTTTAATGTTTGCAAAGTTTTTTTTTTTTATCTGTAGTATATTAATCTTCTATACTGACAAGTATCCACAATGAGTTTCAAAGCTGTTTTAGAAGCAAATTTCATTTACATATATAATTCAGAGAAATGCCTGATTATTTTTACCAGATATTTCACTTCTATTTCTCCTTCCAGTATTAACTGTTTCTATCTTCCTATGCAATAGCTGTCAACCACTCTGCAAGCTGTCCATTATTGCTTATCTTTTCCAATTCCATGTGATAATATAGCAAATTTCTGACTGTCTTGGAGGAAAGAGTGATCTGCCGTATTTCTTGCAGACAGAAACAATTTTATTTATCATAGAAACTTCATGTTAGTTCCATATAATCTACCTTTGGTAAAGTCAACAGAATTTTATAACAAAATGTATTTTTTTAACATCTGCCTTAGATTTTTTTTTTTTTTTAAATACTAATGCTGAATCTTTGCTCTATAATAAGAGAAGAAAATTTTCCTGTTTTCAGCTCTTCTCTTTTTTGATACTCATGAACTATTTGTAACTTCTTTGCTTTAGAGTTGGACCAAAAACTTGCTTCTGAGCTTATTAACGATGAAGGTACAAGTGCTACCCTGGATTTGATCTAGCTCGTATGCACCTCTTTTAGCTTTTGCACTGTTCTTACCTCCCATTTGTTACTGACTGTCATGTTCTTAGACAATTAGTGACTCTAAAATCTTTTTACAGACACGATAGTTATGCCTTATAAAGTTCCCTATGCACCAAAATGGCAAAATACGGCAAATATACCTAGCCCTTCCCTTCTCAACAGGCTCCCCAATAAAAAGGTCATTCACTAAAAAACACCCAAAAACAAAACCATACAACAAAATTTAAAGTAAATCCCAAACAAACCCCATGACAAAATAAGACAGTGCTAAACTAAAGAGGATGAGAGACCAATTTGTAGGACTAAAGCCAAGAATTTGTTGTTGCTTAGGCCTATCCCTCTCTATATGAGGCACATCTTTGAGAAAGGTGGATACGGTGGTTCAAACAAGCAGGAATTGCACTAATACCTTAAATAATGGGAAAATACTTCCTCAGTACCTTTTATTTAGCTGTGTAGAGTGTAATAAGTAGGAGAAAGAAAAGGATACGGCTTTTATACAGCTCTTTTACTTTACACTGTTTCCTTTCAGGCAAGTCCATGCTTTCAGGCTTGATTTCTGTCAACTCAGTGACTGGCACAGAATTCTACATTTAGCCTCCTTCATTTTTTTCTTTTCCTAGGAGATTACTTTTTGAAGCCCTACTGTGCTGCTGTTCACTGTTTTTCTGAATTGGAAATCCTTAATCTCCACTTCTGTCTGACAAAACCACAATCTTCTGAAATTTCCTCTCCTTTTCAATACCAAACACACTGCTTTCTCTTCCAGAAAATGCACAAACTCTTTTCTCCAGAGATAAGAGAGTATTCAAATGTTTACAAAGATATAATCTGTCACACTTGATGTGAATTTTAGGTGCTGGAAAATGTAGTGGGGATTTATACTAAATCAGAGGAATGAAGTAGGTCAATGAAGTTAACATCAAATATATTCGCATTTATTATTTCCCATATGAAATATCACCTCTTGCATGGACATTTATGAGTGTTGGATAAAAATCAATAACTTATTGAGATCTTCACATAATTAAGATTTGCTTAGGGAATCACATCACTCAAGCAGGATGATAGGTCATTACATGGATGAAAACAGAAATCTGTATTGCAGGTGTCCTTGCAACAGCATCTTCAGCTCAGACAGGTGAAAAATCACCAACTGCTGTTCTGCTGACTGTGTGATGCACAGTTATATTTGTTCATATAAGAATACATATTATAGGCTTTAGAATTCTGTTTATCTATAATTAATTATCAATCTTTTTCTATTTCTCTATCCTGCAAACTTCATTAACAAGATGTTATCATTCATGGGACTGCAGAAAGGAGGAATATTCTTATTTCTTAAGAAGGCAAAGGAAATATTTGTTTGAAAAACAGAACAAATTAAATCTTTTATAGTAAAATAAGACAAAATAAACTCTATTTTACCTCTCAGAATGAAAAGTTCTTCACAAGAAGTTTTAGAAAACAAATGGTCTGCCTTCCTCCTCTTTCCTTCTGTGCTGACAGGTGCTGATTCTTTTCAGTGCCCGAAGGATCCAACTCTCTCAAGTAATATATATATTTAATTAACTTTCTAAAAAAGGCAATAACTGGATTTAAAATCTTACATCCCTTCTGATATTGAAATCCCTGAGTTGATGCAGCAGTGGATGAGCCTCTTAGTGTGGCCATGACTTGCCACACAGGTCCTGTCCAAGGGGACAATTTTGGATAACGTGGTCTTCACAGGTTTTATAAGATTTTTTAATAAGGACTGTGATAGAAAAGGATGTTTTTAGGAGATGTTTCCTCACTTCATGACAAAGGCAAAGACAGGCCAGCATCTATATTGCTGTTGCCAAGTGGGTGCAGCCTCCAGGCTCTTCTTTGACCATCAGCTATCTGGGTTCATAACCTGTGAAGGAATATGGGCAGAAGAGCACAATCCAGGAGGTCAACTTATATGTGCAAACATGCCTTCTTAGGTCAGGTGTTATGTGGATCATTAAATCCCCAACGTACAAAGTACAGTCTTTGAGTCAGAATCATTGCATCTTCTCTAGTTTGTGTGAATGAAAGGCAAAGGGTTCAAAGGAGAGTAATGGCAAGAGACATTCTATCCTGTTACTGAGATAGAAAAGTTATTTAGTCTTCAGAAGCTCAACTGGAATGTTCTCATCTGCTAGTCAGCTATCTATTTTTTTTTTTCCTTTTAATCTGTTCAATAAAATGAGAACTCAAGCAAATGTAAACATGTCAAGATGAAATTATTGATTATGTAAAAAGAAGTATATGCTATTAGGAAATAATTTAGATTATGTCTTCCTGAATAGATATAGAAATAAATTCAATCCCTTCCGCCATAAGAAAGCTTCTGCATCACAGTAGGCAAATCACTTAATCCTCTAATTTCAAAAGCGGCAATTTATAACACATCTTATACTTTGTATGTCTGACATATTTATGACTTAATTACTGGGATAAATTATGCAGAAATGTTTATCATTCCAGAAAGGGGCTGAAGTTACTGGAAGCTTCAGGCATGGGGAGAAGGAAAGTTCTGCAAGATATGAAAAAGAAAAAAGACACTTAATGATGGATGAATGTGGTTAATTCTGTACCCTAACTATAGCAGATTCTTCTGGAAGAAAATGGAAAAGTATGTAAAGTAACCTAATAAAAGACTCTGAATCAGACATATCATGGATGAAGGATGCTCTATCCTAATTCTTTCTGCTTTAAGTTATATTGCTGTGCTATAATGTTTTAATAGTTAAACTTTTTTTCATTTTTAATGATCCCATTTAAAAAATGGGAAGAAGAATGAAATGTATACTTAGGCTGTAGTCAGGGATTTCACATAAGTAATCCCAACCATTATATAAAAAGCCAGAAAATGGGAAAAAGATTGCAAGGTATTATATGACAGTCTATTGTGTGACAGAAATATTAGAAAATATGGTGAATATATGTTAGCATATTCAAGCAAGCACTAGTTTCTGACTCAAAGAGCAAATACTACAAGTGATGTTCCCCAGGGGTCCAGTCTAGTTCATTCATACGTCAGAGACTCGGATAAAGGGGACAGACTGCTGCTCCCTCAGCAGGTTTGCTGTTGATACAACACTATGAGGAGTGGCTGATACACCAGAAGGATGCGCTGTCATTCAGTGAGTTCATGATAGGCTAGATTACTGGGCAGAGAGAAACTTAATGGAGTTCAGCAAAGGTCAGTGTAGTGTCCAGCACCATGAGAGGAATAATCTCACTTACTATTACAGGTTGGGGATTGACCTACTGTGAAGGAGCTCTGTAGAGAAGATCTGGGAGTTCTGGTGGACAAGTTAACCATGACCTCTCAATGTGCTATTGTCAAGAAGGTCAGTGGTATCCTGGGGTGTATTCTATCAATGGGAATACAGGAAGTTTCATTGGAATATAAATAAAAACTTTGCTGCAAGGGTGGCAGTCTGCCAAGAACAGACTCCCCAATTATGGTCGTTATAACTGCATTTGGATATTATATTCTTGTTAATATGTCCTTAGTTTGAGCTATTAATGTCTTCCTAATAGGGAAAGTAAAATGTCCTTTCTCAGATTATCATATACTAAGAACACTTAGGTAATACATCCAGAATCTAATCCTCCTATTAAGGAATTATGTATTTGTAAACGTTACTCACTGTATACATTTAATTCAAGGAATCAATAATGTAATTTGTTACAATCCATCAAAACTGAAAAAATAATGTAAACTTTGACTTTTATATGATTTGCCCATTGTGTTACTGTGGATAATTCTATTAACAGAAACATACATAAATCAAAATTCAGCTGTTAACATAAAACTGTAAAATAAAAAATTAGGAAATTTTATGATTTTTTTTTTTACATTCCTTTCCTATTCCTGTCAAAAAAACAATGTTTTGAGAAAAAGGAGACAAAGTTTGCCTTTTTTTTTTTTTTTTTTGTAACAGTTTGAAGGAACTTGAATGGGATTTTAAATTTTTTTATGCTGCTGGGAAGAGGAAAACATTGCAGCCAGTGGATTCAAAGAATTTGGACATGTCTTTAGAATTAGAATTGAAATAGTTCAACTACTTAAAATAACTTAGCTTTTTGAATTTACAATTTCAAAGGCCAGGATTTAGATCTATAATTTTTGATTTAGTCAAATAAATATTCAAGATTTTATATATATATATATATATATATATATATATATATATATATATATATATTCTTGTGTTCTCTTGCTGTTGTACAGTCTCATCACTTCTTTAATTCTATTGTCTTCCTGTCAGTTTCATATCAATTGAGAGAAGACTCAAACCCTATATATTGCCCTTCACATGAAAACAAATTTGTTCACCTATCAATCTATAACATTTCTCTGAAGCACAACATTTTTAATGTTAGGCAAGGAAATTATTGCAGTTTTCAAAATCCTTTTGCAGTTTAACGGTAAGGCTAGAATGTTATGAATGTAGAAGGTTATGAACTGTAGAATGTAGAATGTTCATGAGTTATTCCTTCAGGTGGTTTAGACTACTAAAGGGTATAAAAGTCAAGGTTATTTTCAGTAAAGGTGCTTAATTTGTACTGGACTTCAATTCTTTAATTCTTTATTTCAAACTTTAATCCGATGGTGACAAACCATCAAACTAGCTTCAAAACACAGACTATTGCAAGCTGGGATTTGATGCAGGAATAATTGTCAAGATTTAACTGCAACTATTAACTAAGCATCACACATCTTCTTACTCACTCACTACCCCTACCCCAAGCAGGATGGAGGCAAGAGAATAAGAAAAAAACAGAAATGAGAAAATATGAGGGTTGAGACAAAAGCTGTTTAGTAATTAAAAAAAAAAAAAAAAAAAAAAAAAAAAAAAAAAGAAGAAGAAGAAAAGAGTAGAAAGGAAAAAAGGAAAATAGAAGAAAGACAAGTGATAAAAATAAAAATGATTGCTACCAACCAGATGATGTCCAGCCAGTCTCTAAGCAACAGGACTCCATTCTCAAGTCTCCCCCACTTTTATATGCTGAACATGATGCCATATGATGTGGAATATCCCTTTAGTCAGTTGGTGTCAGCTGTCCCAGCTATGTCCCCTGTCAATTACATACTCCCAGCCTACTCACTGTTGGGGTGGTGTGAGGGCCAGAAAAGGCCTTGACCATGTGTAAGCACTGCTCAGCAATAAGGAAAACGCCCATGTTATCAACACTGCTTCCCACACAAATTCAAAACAGTAGCCCTATAATAGTTACTATGAAGAAAATTAACTCTATCCCAGCCAAATCCAATAAAAGTACTGTTCTTAACTCCAGCTATTCTTTTTAATCTTACCTACCATCTTTCTCCATGGTGGCTTTGTATCAGACAAGTTTTTGTTCTGCTCTTTGCTACCATTGCTCTACTAAACAGTTTTCTTTCTTCATGATTTTTAACAAACTATATTTCTGTTCTTATCAATGTCTTAAAGATTTTAATTAAAACCTTTTTAAAATAACTGGTCCTAAGGCACTGCTTTATTCCATCTCATGACTTCCCTTTATAAACCTTATTAATGTTAGCTTTGTAAGTTACTGCTAAAATAAACGTTAACTAGACAGACATTTTACATTTCAGGGAGCTATAGCATCACTTCATTGTTCTTTGATCTATCACTCTGTCTATGAATGTATTTATATATTGATAAGCAATAATAATTGCATCATTGAGAAAACTTGCTGTAGCTTTATCATTAAAGACTCCATGTAAAGAAACACACTTGAAAGTACACACAAGACCTAAAACTAAAGCAAGGGTAATGAATGTGAAATTAAGTCACCATGTAACAAATACAATTTTACATAAAGGATGAACATATAATTACGTGCCTATTGATAAGCTAATATGTTAGTCTTCAGATGCTTAATTGGAAATTATCAAAGCAGCTGCAAATCAAGTGGTTTTAACTCCATATTTACAACTATAATGTCTTTTATTCATTCATCTGGTAATTTTAGCTTGCCTTTTTTTCAGTAATCTATGCGAATTTAAAGGTTGTTTGTCTCTCCTTGGGTTTTTGCAATGCTGTTTATTGAGGCCAAATAACATGGAATGCAGGCTAAATTTTGGCAGATCAGACTATGAGACAGAGATATTTTCTCTAGTTTTTATCTGTCTTTCAATTCTAACTTGTGATTGTAGTAGTTTGAAAAAAATTCAAGGAGCCATGAGGAGGCAAAATCAGAGTTCCAAGTGATCAGTCTATCATAAAAAATTGTACTTACTGTTCTCTGAAGGCTGACTATATGAGAAACAATGATAAAGTTCACAGTCCTTACTTTTCTTCAAAAAAATAAGTTTGTGTTAAAGGTTTTTAAAAGTGAGGAAAAGCAGTAGAAGAAAAAAAATTACTTGATTTACACTTATGATTATGGTATACAAATAGCATATAATCTCTTATTGCTTTGAGCCATGAACTAAAACGAAAGTACCTATGCAAGATTTATTAAAGTTTTTAATTTATTTTTGCTTGCTAAAAATTGTCAAATTTTTAAAACAGGTGATCTTTAACACATGAGGAGAGAAAAACCATTCAGTTAATGGTCAAACCTTTAGTTAGGCTGTCAAGATCATTTTGCCAGTTTAATTTTGTTCCATGGGATGGACACTCCTCACAAGATACCAGGGGATTTAGATGAACAAACAACACACACACATACACACTGAAATTTTATGGACTTGTTCTGTGTTTTAAGCATAAAAAGCATCTGATTTATAATTCAGTATTTAGTAGCAATTTATCTGAGAAAGGAATAACTCAATAGCAAACATTTGACATATAAGAAAAGCAAGCACTGTTTAGTCACTTAAATACAGCAAATTATTTATTATATTGGTATACATTTACAGAGAATTTCAATGCAATTTTGTGAGGGTTTGTTTGTTTATTTCCCTCATAAAAACATTCTTGGGAAATGACATTACAAATATTTTGGTGTCTTTGAGGTTTGATCCACTGTGTTTGCAGATATTTATTTTTAAATAAATTATTTCTGGTATTTCTTGAGGTCTGTATTTCTTTTGTTTTTTTAATTGGAAAAAAATTACCTGAACAAATGACAGCATTTTGGGGGAAATTATGAGATTTACTATTCCTAACTGATTCTTAGATTTTTTTTTTCTGTAGTTCAGAGTCCAATTACATTCATAAAGATGAAATGGATAGTTAAAAATTGGGCTGTGAACCACTCAACCTGGAAATATCACAGAAATAGCACAGCTAAATAAGGAGAGGAAAAATGTAAAGGCAATTTTTAAAAGGCAGTCTTTTTCTCTCAGCTTTCTACTCTTTTCTAAGCCTTCCTTCTTCTTTATGAACCTGCACACTACTTATGAAGAGAATATGAAAATTTTCAGTAAAAATTACAATGCATGTTTTAAAAATAACTATTGAATTTACCTTACAATACTGCATATTCCAATTTTTCATGTGACCCATTATGTAAATACTGAACATGCACAAAAAACAAGATGACACCCCCCCCAAAAAAAAAACAAAAACAAACCAAAACAACAAAATTAACTTGATTGAAACTCAGGTCTATCTGCAGTTTAGGAGAAAAAGATGTATGACCAAACTCTAGTTCACTGGAGTGTTGCCTACAGCTGATTTTTATTATCTTCAATTATTTAGAAATAATGCCCTTTCTCTCCTTGAAGATGAGAGTTAGTTGTCCTAATTGCCTCTCAGACTACAAAGATGTTTTCCTGAGAAAATTTTGATATATATCAGAGCTGTTCCTTTGCCAAAATGCTTTTGTACTCTTCTTTGTTAATGCTCTATTAGTTGCAGAAGGTGTCCTTTTCTAACTCATAAAGGTTTTTTTCCCCCAAAGCAAAAAACATTCCCTCACTACAAGGAAACATCAGAAAAGACTATCAGATAAGAATATCAAATGAAAGTATGTATATTAGATATTTGTTCTTTCTGTCTCTAAACCACTGCACACAGTGTAATATAAGCAATGAGATGCAAACAATAAATGTCTTAGGTTTTGATAATGAACTAATGAATTGAATAGCCAGAAATATCTCTGGGCATAATAGCATTTAAAATAATTTTGGCAATTAAAAATATGTTCACTTCAGAGGTTTGAATTCAGCAAGAAAAAAAAAAGGTACTATGACCTTAAAAAGGAGTCAACTGGTAAGCTATAAAAAAGAAAATTATCAGGTATAGAAAAGAATGAATATCAGTTGGACCGCTGAGAAATTTGCCGCAAGATACTCAGGAAGTTATTGCAAAGATAAACATATTATTTGAAATTTACTCATTTTCTTATAGCCTGATGCATATTAATGCTCTAATTAATCACTTTGATGACTCTCAGAATGTAATTAATTACAACTAACTCTAACTCTATAACTATCTCTATACTTTGTGTATTGTTCATTGTTGTGAACTTTCAATACATGATTCATACAACTAGAAATAGACATCTGCTAAGCAAGCAATTCAGTTTGCTTAAAAATGTGACCAGGTGATAGACAACTACATATAGGGAGTTGTGTGACTGCAGAACTCTGTCCTATATGTTGTAGACAAATTTCCATGTCTGGAGAGAGGAAAGTATAGGCTTCATTTAACACAGATAATCACCAAATTTTGCAATATTTTTGCTTCTTTGTAGTGTTTTCTATCCCTTCTTTAGCAGTACTCAAACCCAACCATCAACAGTGCTCAATGTTTATAGCACAAATACTTTAAAACAACAATTTTGTACGAAACTCACATGCTCAATGCTTGTTATGGATTTTATTTTTATAGTGTTAAAGATTATTTTCTACATACTATTACTTCTGCAAAATACTACTGACACAATATAAAATGTGTTGAAATCTACTGAAATCTAAAAAAAAGAACAAATTAAGCTAAAGAAAATTCTTACGTTTAAGGAAAATAGAAATTGCACGTATTTCACTAAATCAATTTATCATTGAAATTTAATATTCATCCATACTGTTCAGGATTTTGTTTATAAATTGAATCAATATATCATTGAAAGAATTCAGTAATTCAGTAACTACAAAACCACCCTTTAATTTTATTATGATAGTTATGTCTCTGCAGTACAAAGTAAAATCTGATTTAAAAAATCTCATTGACTTAATTTGAAAAGTTATTTGGTTGCAGATATAAGCTTTTTTCATATATATAACTATATAATTATTATAAAATTTCTATTTCTCATTTCTATATCACTAATATATTTTAAAAATATTTATCAACTTGTTACACATAAAGATATGTGTGTATATATATGTGTGTTTTCTTCCTAGCATATAATCTTCTTGACTAAAACTTCTCAAATTACCTTAATAAGATGAAATTATACTCTGCAGATGTCTTTGATATCTTAGAAAATACTGGAGAGCACAGGATGTAAGTGTACAGGAAGCTGAAGTGAATATCTGGTCAACACAGTAAATGGACCCTAGGGAATGATTCAGGTGACCAAATATAAACCTTTAGTGCAATGAATACTTTTCCAGTACTTCATTGTCTACATTGGTTCTTACAACTGCTTCCACACTAAGAAGCACTTGATGTGTCCTGACAACAGCTTATTTCTTTTCTTGGGAGACAAAAGACTTTTTCTGTAGGAAGTGACCTGCAGTGATCACCTAATCCTGCTGCCTGAACAATTCAGAGCTGATCAAGTTAAAGCATGTTATTACAGGCATTTTCTAAATGCCTCTTAAACACTGAGAGGTTTTTAACACCAACCACCTCTCTATGAAGCCTATTCCTGGAATTGACCACCCCTTTAGTGAAGAAACACTTCCTAATGTGCAGGCGAGACCTTTCTTGGTGCAGCTCTGAAGCATTCCCATGTGTCTGATCACTGGCTACCAGAGAGAAGAGATCAACACCTCCCTCTCCTCTGCCTTTTCAGGAAGCTGTAGAGAGAAATGAGGTCACTACTCAGCTTCCTTTTCCCCAAATTAGACAAGTAAAAAGTCCTGACCCACTCCTTATGGGACATTCCTTCCAGCCCTTTCAGGACCTTTGTTGTCCTCCTCTGAACACATTGAATTACCTTGCCATCCTTCTTAAATTATGGGGCCCAGAACTGCAGAGTCTATTCAAGGAAAGGCCTCAGAGAGGGGTAATTTCTTCTCTTGACCAGCTATCTCCATATATCTGCTGACTTTAGCAGCAGCTTAGGTATCTCCTTAAGTAGGTCAATCTGAAGAAAGACATTATGTTCAGCCTCAAGTAGGAAATAGACTTTTAAAAGCTGTATTCAAACTGTTAATTCTACCTCAAAGTTTAGCTAAAATATACTTGATTATTAAATTACTAAGTTTGTAAAGATTAAGTACAATTTTTCAGTTTCAGTTAGCATTGCTACCAGGTAAATTTGCAGTAGCATTGTAGTTTGCAATTCATATGGGAGTTTTAAGGTGCTAGCACATTCAGTAAAATGACATCACAGTTTTTGCCTTGGTCAAAGTTCACCTCATAGAAAAAGTTTTAAATCGTTTCCTTTGACCTCCTGTAACAGAACTTAAAACCAATACATTTGTGATATGGGTGTCATAGCTCTGTTAATCTGACAATTTTCTAGTGTTACAGAGATTGAACCCATTTTGTGACTGAATTCTTAAAGGAAATAGTTTTTTACTTGCATGATACTTCTTTCTAACTAAGCTGTTACTAAAAAAACCCCCAACCTTCCACACTTCTCTCCTAAAATCTAGAACCACATGAGAAAATTACTTCTAACTTTTATGTTATCACAAATCAATAAGGATATTTGTGACAGATGCTTAGTTGCAAATGATAAACTAAAGGAATCTCTGCCATCTTCTCTAGAATTGTTCTTGGCTGATGGTGATTCACAGATTCAATTTTTCTAGTGTACGATTTTTATCAGCTGCTTTAGATTGTTTTCTTTTTTATCAACATGAATTTTTAAAATAAGCATTGGAACTGAACCCGTGTACTAGAAACACACACATACACAGAACAGACTGAGGATTTTTAAAATTGTTCAAGACATCTTAATGTTCAGGGTATTGCATTATGTACTGCAATTCCATGCAGGCATAGCATTTAAGAACTGCAATATGTCTCCTACAATGTTTCCAACCTTCTTTGACTTGATACCAGCTAAATTGCATAACAAATATCTTTTACAGATTACAGTACATTTTTGATAAAAAGATAGTCCCCTAAAAAAAAAAATTCAAAGTGGTAAATCAAAATAGTGTGTATTGTTTTAATTATATTTTATTTTACAGAAGCATGCACAGACAAATAATGAAAGTAATAGGCCTTGGAAAAGCTACTGAAAAGTCACAACTCCGAGTCACGTTTTTTGATCTCATCTCTGCCTTCATAATGGTTTGAAGCAAAATGCTGTAATTTAAATTCTTACAATTTCCAGATTCTGAGATGTTCAATGTACGAATAAAGCTTGGAATATAAAATCAGTATTAATTGTTGTTGTGATTCATGAATGGTAATCCCCAATTCAGTGTCTCCAGCTGAGACTCTCCCAAATCACATGCCTATCTCTGATTCCCCTTTCCCCTCACCCTTGCCATTGTGGTGAGATGTAGTTGAGAACTGGAGGTACAAAAGGCAAAGATCACATCCTAGGATAAGAACAATTTACTGTAAAAAGCAATGAGATAAGAAAACAAACAGTAACAGTAATGATATTAAAACCAAAAGCGTGAGAGAGAGTGAATAACATACAAAATGTTCACTGAGCCTGATCCAGCCCAACCACAGCTGGTGCCACCCCACCGCTCTCTCTCTGGCTTGGGACTGCCACCACACCACCTTGGCCACTCCTGCACCAAATTTATTCCTAAACGGAAGCCATGCCCTTTTTGTCAGCAGTTAGAGTCCCTTCCCCTTGGCCCCAGCAATGATGTGAGGTGATATCAAATAACATCTGGATCCTGGCCATGCCTCCTCAGCCACTTTCCCTCTCAGCAACTGCAAAAAATTAATACTGCCCTTGGCTGAAACCAGGGTAACTGTAAAAACCTCCTAGCTGCAATTACACAAAAACAGGTTTTAAAGTAACTAGTAATTTTGCTGGTTTAAAGTATTTATTCTATTAATAACAGATTTTTTAATCATGCTACATTGCTGTTATTGAGAAAACTATGTCCTCATCAATAATAATACTATTATTAATTAATTAATTAATTAATTAATATTGTGGTTTTTTCTCATTCTGCCCAGAATGCTTTTCCTAGTATTCCAACAAATTATTTCATCACAGGAATATATATATATATATATATATATATATAAAATTCTCTAGTCCAATTTACCCCTCCAGGAAAAATTATTTACTAACAATAAACAAAACAAACAAACAAAAAATTAACCTCAATGATTTACTGTGGGAATCAAAACCTCTGGGGACTTGTTGTGTAATATTAAATTTTCCACAGTTGTTAAGCTCAAAACTAAATTGCCACCCTCCTAAGTCTAATTTTATCAGTTAATGCAAATCTGAGAGAATATTTATAAGTCAACAATCATTTACTTCTCCAAAAAGCTTCATAGTTTCAAGTGAACACGTCAACACTGGAATCTCTGCATGTTCATAAAACACTGTGAGTTAAATTCCTCGTGGCAACAGGCATTCCAGCAAATAAATCCTCAAATATTCCCTTCACAGTTTCACAGAACTACTGAAGAGGAAATATATTTTGCACTGTGTTTTGCTGCTCCTTCAAGAACTCACTCTTCAGTCTTAACAAACAGCCATAACAAACCCTATCTAGTGACTGGACCATCTATTCAAGGCAATTGGATGTCCCTTAACATTTAAAACCTCCAAAATTCTTTCAGAAAACAAGGATTATGGCTGATTATTGCTACATAATAATAAACAGACCTCAAACCCATACAGTTAGTTAATGAGTTTCCCTTGAAATAACAATTTGATACCTTAACTTCAGACCAAAAACCAGCTCTTAGGGTGACAAGTTTCACAGCACTGTATAATATCCTTTTTCCTACAAAAGCATTAATTTAATTGTATCATTACTTGTGATCTTTTATTTTATTCATATGGACATACACTGATTTTTGACAGTATGCAAGTAGACATCAGATAGCAACAGTACTTAAAAGGAGGGATAAAAGATAATTTAAACTATAGTTGACAAATTTTGCAGTTTGTGTCAAAGTAGCATCAATGAAAAGATTAATCTCACTGAACTTATGTTAACTTTCCCATACAACTGAATCACAGATACTGCAGTTACACGTAGAGTGATTCTTTGCAATGATTCACTTTTTACAGATTACATAAAATTTTCATTTCTTACAGCACTGTAAAAACACACTGAATAGAAGAAAAGTGCAGGTCCAGTAAACAAAATCTAGCCTTGGTATCTAGTTGAAACAACTGGGAGGTTAAACTACTGAGGCCAAATTCATACTGCTTTCATCTATTAATGTTGCTAAGATAGTAACATACTACATTCTTTAGCATTATCTGCTTCATTAACTTTTCTTTTTTTTTTTTTTTAATATCTCTCTCTGTTACTGATATAAAGTGATCAGTTTGGTACCTATTGACAATATTCATGCATTGACATAATTTTAAAACTATAACATTTTTCCACCATCCTGCAATATTATCAAACAGTCTTGCCTTAATTTGCAGGGCATTGCTTTTGTTGTCAACCAATTTCACATTTTAAAGGATATGCCAGAGATATAAGCTTGAGCACAGTTTCAGCTAAAAGACATATTACTGCCAAGAAGTTTTTATGTGGAATACTCAAATGATCATTAGTGACACATTTGAATAGTTACTAGCTTCTGTCATCGTAATTTTCCAAGATTTCACTAGCAGAGAATCCTTAAAGGTCTTTCTCAGACAAAGTATTTGATACCTTCCATCCAGAAGTTTTTTGTGACAGCATTCTACACCATGTTTTTGAAAGAGATCTAATTTCATTTCAGTAAAGCATAAAAGATTGAGAGTTTAAATTACATGTCTTTATTTCCCTCAGCATAAAGTTAAAATTTTGATTTGCAGATTCTATCTAGCAACTTAACTGACTTACAGGGTTTGTTTCCCTTTCTTCCCCCTGAAAATGTGCGTGGGAAACAAAAAATTATATTCACAGAATCATTGGGTCTGGCAGTGACCTCTTCAGACTCAAGATCAATTGATCCTGATCGAGCAGGGGTAGCTACAGCAGCATTCAAGACAATATCCGATTGAGTTTCAAGATTCTCCAAGGACAGATACTCCCACAGCCTCACTGGATAACCATTTTCAGTGCTCAGTCACTCTCACAATTAAAAAAAAAAAAAAACCACCAAAAAAAACCCCCAAAAAACCACCAACCCAATACTCTATTCCTCATTTTAATGTGTTTTTTGTCTCATGATTTTTGCCTCTAGTCCTATCAGTGAGCACTACTGAGCAAGAGGAGCCTGGCTCACTCTTTACTATCCTGTTTCATGTGGTTTTTAAACATTTTGTTAAATTCATACCTAAATATTATTTTCTGCAAGCTTAACAAGAACTGTTGCCTCAATCCTGTATGACATTAAAGATGTTCCAGTTCCCTAAGTATCTTTGTGGCCCCCTGACCCCATGATGCACTTACTCCAGTAAGTCCATATTGTACTTGCACTGCAAAGCCCAGACTCAGACACAGGTGAATGTCATCAGCACCGATTAGAGTGGGGTCATAGAAAAAGAGAATCATAGAACATTCTGAGTTCAAAGAGACCCACAAGCTTCACAGCTCCTGGCCCTGACTTTGGTGAGTAACCCCAAAAATCTGTGCACAGTAATCAAAAGCCTCCTCCTTTTTCTTTTTTTTCTGAGATAAGTACTTTGAGTGGTTTAGTTTATTCCAGTAAAATGACATATCTATTTCTACATAGTAATTTAAAGTATTCTATCTCTTCTCCAATTTAAATTTCTCTTTCATTGAAAAGTTTGATTAAGAAATATGTGTGGGGTTCTACTAAAAAAAACAACACTACTACTTGATTTTTCAGGAATATTCATGCTTCTTTGTCTCAAATTAAAGTATCCTGACTTACATTTTCAATTCTCATGAGGAAAGAAAAACAACTGCAAATACTCTTCTTTGATCTCCCATTAGTTAATATTGTACATCCAGAACTTTTATATTGAAATAAATAATAAAACATGGTTAATACAACATTTTGTGACTCTGAAATTTGTAATTCTTAAAATTGCTTGTCCTCTTTTTTCTTAATTTCTCTATCAGATATCAGGATTTCTAATTTCCTTTTTCTTCACTCTATAAATAGACATTAAATGCTACATTTTCTATTAAATTGTTCATTTGGAGGTAACCTTTCTTTAATCATCTATTCTAATTTTTTTGATTATACTGAGATCAAATTAAACTAGAAAATCTGTAGCTTTCTTTTCATGTGATATGTATTTACACTTATTTCTTCTGCTTAGTATTCCTCACTCATACAACGTGTGCAGACAGCATAAAATAGGGCAGGTTGACAAGGGTATGAGCATAATTTTAGTTAGACCTACAGGACAAGGGCATAGCTTAGTCCTAATGATAGGGGAGTACCTTGCACGTAAGCACACAGCTAAGCACAGGTTGTTATGAAAGATGCAAACATATCAATCATTGTGAAAGTTTCAAGCATGTCCAGAATCTTCCAGAGGAAACAACTACTATCATCTGTTTGTTAGGCACTGAGTGGCCATCAACAGGACACTCAGGAAACTGGGATCCCAGTCTTGCAACCAGTGTTTCCCAAGGTCATTCATTCACAGAAGTAAGATCCTAGTCCAGCAGCACACTAAGTATGGATGAAGCCACTACCACAACCCATCCAACTTCTGGACAGTGCTGTATCTCCTGTTGAAGAGGAAAGTCATGTACTTAATAAAAATGCAGATATTTTTGACTAAAATATTTTAATATCCAAGTCCATTTGGTCTGCACACTGCAATTGCATCTTAACTATGAAGCCATGCCACTCCCAAATTTATATTTTGTAAAATTTTCTTATCACTTAATTTCAGCACAGTTCCTCTGTTAACTGAGTTGTGAAAGGAAGTAAGACTTCACCATCAAACTTCAGCTACACAGTGCTCCATTTATTTAACTTTTTTCCTTTCTTAATAGAAAGTAGTCTTCAAAATGCTTTCAATAATAGCAAATTAAAGTACAGAAAATTACAGTCATCTTTATCCTCTCCTTTACTTAATGTCTTCATTTTTTCCAGCATGCCATCTCATTTCCACAGCATAATATAGTGTGTCTAATTCAAAATACCCTTCTAGTGTTTCTGATCAGTGAGAGGAGATAGCTGCATCTAGTTTCATTCAGCACTTAGTTTTTTTGATAAGCATTAAAAAAAAATAAATTACAGTGCATTCATTCCATTTTAGTGATTCCTTCCCACTGGTACCAGGGCACATAGACAGTGTCCTAATGCCAGGAAACATTGTTAAGTGTCACACTTGAGTGGGCAAACTCAGAACTCTCCCCAGGAGCCTGTTAAATAGTAGAGATCTGTTATCCCCTGCAAATACAGGTGGATTGAACTTCCTCCCATGATTGCCTATCCCACCAAGTGACCATAACATCAACCTGCATCTCATTATGTTCAGAAATTATTTTATACAATAAAATTTTGCTGATTTGAATCTAATTCTTGTTATCCACTATTTGAAGATATTTATGCTGAGAGTAAAACACTCATTAAGTTCTTTCACTCATAAAAATTTCCAATAGTATTAACCTCAATTTTTTTGCTTATTCTTGTTATTTTGCCCTGTACAATTCTCTCAGGGGAAAAATTATTTCACTGAATATACCCAGAATTCTCCACCTTTATAGTTTTGGACAGTCTGGCAGAGGTACTGTTTTGTGATGAGTTAGCACAAATGACTAATAGAGCTCTTGACAAACAGAGGTTAAGTCACATCACCTGAAATAATGAGGTAGTATCAATTGCTCCTAGTTGCAAATTTGAAGAGACCAGGGGAATCTACCTTTCTACACCAACAAGGATTCCCTGTACTCAGTCAAACTACTCACAGTGCTTATTGTTGCCTGTATTATTAGTTTCAAATTTTTCACATAGCAATAGTGTTGGAAGTGATTATACTCCTAATATGAAATGCAGTTACTACTGAAAATTTTATAGGCTGGCCATCTGGTAAGGGTAAAATCTATTTTCTCTAATATATACAGTTTAAATATTGGCAGCCATTCAGAAAAACACTTTCCCAATAAAGCACTTATTTTTCATTTTTCAGAGACTGATGTACTTTCAGAAATTATAGATAGTTTGTCTTGAAGAAAAGACAGAATTTGTCCTAATTTTATCCCAAGTGAAATATAAAGAAGATGGAATTAAATTGAAATATTTTGGGGATAATATATTGAAGTTTATTTAAATATGTTTAAAATAGCCTTAGAGCCCATGAAACATAAACAAGAATGAATGTATGTGCCTAAGATACAGAAAATTGATTGAAGTGGTTCATTTCTTCCCTGTTATTCTGGGTTTTGTTAAGTACTCAATATATCAAAGCACCTAATACAATGATGAGCAGGAAGTAGGCTTTTCTATTCTATTTATGTAATTTAATTTGGGGGCTTAGGCTTTGACAGTTGCCAGAACCCCACCCCACTATTTTAATTTCTCAAAAACAAGATTAAAAGCTTGTAAGTTAAGATAAAGACAGGGAGAATGCTTACCAATTACTGTCATAGGCAAAACAGGTTTAAGTAAAGGAAAAATGAATTCAAATTGTGTTAATTAATGCAAATGAAAATTTAAAACAACACTTTCTCAGCCTCAAGCTCAACTAGGCTCCTCCTTTTTCAAGTTCTTAATTATTGTCACACAGCTTTCTTTTTCATTATACCGAATTAGACCTCCTGTTTCAATTTGTGGCTACTGCCTCTTGTTCCCTCACTATTTTTTTCAGTAAAGAGCCTGACATTGTCAGTAACCTCCCTTCACACACTGGGAAACCAATTTTCAGTTCTCTCACGGCCTCTTCCAGTTTAAACAAGGTCTTGTACATTAACATTTCCTCACAGCGCAAATGCTCCAGATCCTGACCATCCTGGGTGGCTCTCCAATGAACTCACTCCAGGCAATCAGCTTCCTTCTTGTACTGGTAAGTTCAAAGCTAGATTTGGTATTCTTGGTGCAGCTAATGAGTGCAAGGTTAGGATGGAATACTTATTTCCCTTATTATGTGGATACAGCCTGGTCTGCTGCTCCTACATTACCACCAAGGCACATAATTTCCTTCTGTTTAAGCTACTGTATACACCAAGATCTGCCACAGCAGAGCTGCAACTTAGACTCTCTTTGCACAGAACTCTGTCAAAACTATAATGCCATTATGCTGCACTTTTGGACATTATCCAAAAGAAAAACTAGTGTGCAAAATTGTGTAGAAACTACTCTTGAATAGCTTGTTGAATTCCTTGTTAGTATTTGATACTTTAATGTACTCCTTATTGATATATTTCTAGGACTATAAGATGGATATTCACCACATCTCAGTATGGAAATATATAAGAACAAGATTCGGCTATGCAGAGCTATCTAGTGTAATTTGATATGTTCAACTTTCAGATTCCAGGAATTCTGTTTCAGGAGCTGTGGGTCTTCTTCAAAGTCTGTTATATCTTCCACCTCCTTAAAATTTTCTCAGATTCTGCATAGCATCTGAACCAGTACTAGAAATCTAAATTTCAGCTTCTAAATTGCATTTGGATCTTTTTTTTAGTCAGTAAAGGGGAAGTAACCCTTCTGGGAAAAAAATCGTCCAAAAAGAAGTGAACATTTGCTTTAGGATGATATGCATTGTTTTGTCTTTCACTGCACAGTTCATCACATTCTAAATTAAATATCTGTGTTTAGTTAACGAAGTCTTGCGCCTCGGATGGATAATACCTAAAATTTGCAGAATACAGATCAGACAATTCTGTGTTATTGACTTCTCCTTTGGACCCATGTCAAGGTTGTAAACCTTGGGTAATTTAGGGGTTGGAGCCACACATTAAACCTAGTCTGCCAAACCTAATAGGAACCTGAAAAGAAAGCTAATAGAGGTTGTGGATACATTTATTCCTCAGAGGCTTTTCCTGTGTTGAGAACTTTCTTTTTACAATTTTTTTTTTTTTTTTTTTTTTTTTTTTTTTTTTTTTTTTTTTTTTTGCTGGCTGCTAGTTTAATTTTCTTTAGTTAAACAGAAGAATTATTATAGAATAGGTTTAATCCTTAGAAAAATAGTAATAGGTTACATTGCTAAGGGGAAAAAATACAAAGATCCAGTAAAGGTCAGATAAACAATAGCAGGTGGAGAAAATTTAGTAATCTAATCAAGGCAAATGGACCATGTGGAACCAGCTGGTCTAAGACTAACAAAGGTGAACAACAAGATTATTTTCCCTGATGTGAGTCCATGCAGCAGTAGTCAACCAAAAAGATTGTCTTCACAGAACTCTTTGCAGACTAGAGTTTTATTGCCTATGAGGACTTTAGATTTTTGGTATACAGGAGGAAGAGCATTTGAGAATTGTGTGGAAATTTACAGAAGAATATTTAAGAATGTTGTGAGGGTATTGAAGACTTACGGGATGTTTAGGGGAAAGCATTAAGACACTGAAAGGGAGAGATTGAGGCAGATCCAGGGAAAAAAAGCTTGCGAAAAAGGAAGGAGAAAGGTATTAAGGAAAGTTTCTTCACTTAGTCTTAGCTAGAAAACAGTAGCATTTCAGCAATGATGTTTCCTATTTCTTAGCACTGAAACTGAAGAAAGGGTCTAGTGCATCTTTTGCACTTTTAGGTGATGTAGGGATTGATATTGTGCTGCTTATATTGCCCAAGATCCGCCTATGAGATGCTGGATTGCTGCTACTTCTAGAGAAAATATGTGATTTTCTGTATTTCTCTCAAGATACCATGTTTCCTGAGGGCTTTTGATGTTTCTGTTGATTCATATTAAGACTGGAGAGCCACAAAGGAGGCACAGGAAGGACCCATGGCCAAGCTTCGATAGTATAAATGTGCCTAGAATGTGCCATTTAATTTATGACCAAAGAGTACTCTCGGTACTGATTTTATTGAGTAATATAAACACATTCATTCAGAAACTAGTTATGAAATAGTTGCATTTATGCTATTTAGTGTTTCTACAGTTTAATGTGCGCTTTGGTGCAAGTCACATTTATTACTGAAACACTCACCAGAAGGAATAAAATAATTTATAACTCACTGAAATGCAGGTTTACTAGTAACTTAAGTGCCAGTGGCTGCACTTCCTGTTCTGTAGAGGAATTTTTAGAAGAGCAAGGCCACAATCTATTGATAGGAGGTGTGAACAATGCCTGCTATCAGGGAACAGTGTGAGGTCTTTTACTGTGCCTGCTGTGCACTTGCTGTTCCTACATTGCCTTGAATTAGCAAAAAAGTGGCAAATGTAATAACTTATTGGTCCTTCTCACAGATGCTTCCTCACAGAAGCTGAGGACATGTAACAGCTTGTTGTACCTTCTCATATATGCTGAAGACAGAAATGCTGATCATAAGACAGAACAAAGAAGAATTTGCTGCCAAAAGACGTGAACCAATGAACAATCATTTAGAGTGCTTGAACATGAGATTTTAACCAATCAGAACTTGTTTAGCTGTGCCTGCTTTTACTCTGTAACCATAAAAATACAGGGAATAAAGAATAAATGAGGAGATCAAAACAAATCATATTGATGTCCGTTTAATACTCAGCTCCTTCCTCACTACACTTTTCTAACAAAAAATGTTAACCAAACTCTACTTTGTCTAAGAAAGTAACACAACAAGAATGGAGGAAATTTTAGATGAAAGACTACATTTTTGTGGCCCACTAAAACTCAAAGGGGATATAGGCTGTAGAAAATTTACAAACTCTGCCAAAAATAATGGGTGAAAGGATATGATTTAAGATTCAATTTTACTTGAATGTGCTCTCTGAGAAGTGATCCTGAGTGTATTCTATGACATCATCTCCTCAAGAATGTCTATATTCAGTGATTCTATTGATGAACATTAAGAACAGTTCAAGCTGGAAGATATGAGTAGAAACCCCAATTGTTACCTCACAAGGCAACAGAGCAGGTCATTAAAACAAGAAAGACTGGGTGATATCTGCTAAGGATTTCTTGCAAATAAAATAAGCAGAATTGCTTTCATTTCTACACCACTTCTCTTCATGTAAGTTTTTATTATTTCGAGTGTTATTAGGCAAGTAGCTGCAAACTCGTTTAATCTAGTTTGATTTTTTTTCCCCTGTTTTTGGTGGTTCAGCAACCCTGAGAGTAAAATGACATTCTGTTCTTTCTAAGAGTATGCCAAAATTTTAAAGCAGTCTCTGGGTCACCTTAAGCAGTCAGTACCTTAGCTGTAGCACATTCTCAATGTTCTAAAGCTAAACCATTACATTCCCTTGAAGAATTTCCTTGAAGAGTTTTTACAATAAATGCTGATGACATCAAGGCTTTCAGGCACAAAGGAAAGTCTTAATATGCACACATAAGTCTGTGTATATACAAGCAAATCAAAGGGAAATCCAACAGTTATTGACATCTCTATACACACATGTTAACTTATTGTAACAGGCATCTGTAATTCCAGCTAACCTTATTAAATTGTTCTTGCAAGGACACCTGTGGTGATTTGTTTTTCTTAAATGATTGTTCTGTTCATTCTGTTCATTACTAAGTTGTAACCCCCTCTTAAGTTGTCATTCATTGTAACCCTTTCCATCACCTCGTCCTTGATGCCTTATTGGTTCGCCCAACCCCTCCTGCCTTCTGTTCCCATTGGTTCATAAGATGTGTTCTCCTCTATCAGTATTCCATTGGTCCAAGCCTTGGATCTGCCCCCTCGTGGGAAGTCTCCTAAGGCGGGAAGCAGGAGGCATTGGGCTTGCTCCCTGGTGCTCTCTCTCTTGGGACCCTCTCTCTGGCATGCAGGCCTCTTGCCTGTTGCTCCCTCCTGTGGGAGCCATGCTCCCCCCTGGGTATGGGACCCCCTGAATAAACCCCATGTAATCAACACCCTCAGAAGCCATGTCGTGTCTTGCCTGCCTGTATGTTGCCAATAGCTGTTGCACAGCCAAGAGACCTCTCCAGACCAAAGGCTCTGGTAAGGCTCTTGTACCTCCCCTTCATTCCTGGACCCAGGGGTATGTTGCCCCCAGCCCCTGCAGCTGCTAGCCGGCCCGAAAAGAGCAGGGGAAGCACAACAGACTCCTGTGGTGGGGTGGGGGGGGAAGTTTTATCTATAGTATTTAGAAAGTCATTCAAGGAAGCTTGAAATGTAGTATCTAACACGGCTATCTCTTCAACACCAAATGGGTTAATTACCAAAGTTTCTCTTTTTTTTCTGCCTTACTTTCTCTGTGAGAAAATACATATATATTCTTAGTTGTAGCTACAAGTGTGATATCTCCTTTCCCTCAGGAGGAATATAATTTAAGCAGTAAATACCTGATTTATCTAAAGATGCTTATTTATCATTCATGAACAGAACGGGAAAAAAAAATTACCCAGGAGGATGACAATTATGTTCTAGTACATATCCTTAGGCTGTTGAGATATATGTAGGCATTTAAGGAAACCTACACTTTCCTTATAAAATATATTTGTAAAAATGTATAGATCAAATCTATCCAGTTTCTCTTTCCCCTTAGAATATTTCAAACAAATGCTTGAGGCTAAGCATAAGTTTTATTGATTTACTTTTCATTCTGGTTTTATTGACGCTGACAATCTCTCATGTCTAGACACTGCTTCTAAAACTAAGGCTGGCACAGTTCTAGAAATCTATTATTCCCTTTTTAAATTATTATTTTTATTTTTGTTATGTTTCAGTTTAAAATTTGGCATTCTCTTACAAAAATGTATGAACCATACTTGTAATATCAGAATGAATGTGTCTTAGATGTTTCTTATAATGTTAAATCAGCCTTACCCTTATCTGAACCAAAACCAATGATTTTATGAGGGGATTAACACTGAATAAAATTTAATCAATAAATGCATTCACAAATTAATTCATGTCCAGTTAAGTTTCTAGTATCTTACGAATAACTGCATACTTAGCCAATGGACAATATTCCATCCTGCAAATACTCTTGCTGACTTCTTACTTGCACTGAATGTACTCCAGTACCTTTCGAAGTATAAAATCAGTATAGCCTGGCATCCTTTTTTGCAGTTTGAAAAAGTCTCCTTTTTTGGAGGAAATCATGGAACACTGAAGCAGTCCCACATCTGTCCCTTGACTTGGCTTGTTCCTTCCTCTACCTTTTCCAGATACATTATTTGTATCTACATATCTCAGACAAAATAGTAGGAATGCAACTTTCAAAAATACAATAAGGATCATAATTAAAATTTCCCATATAGTTAATTCCTTCTGTCTAATTTGTTATTTACTAGGTAATTATCGTAAATGCTATACTACTGCTAGATAACTTTATATGATCACAAAGACATAGGCCCTTGGCTGTTGGTTTTTATTTTGATTTTTAGAATGTTAACATTGCTTATGTGTTTAAACAACAAAAATAAGAAAAATTTTTACATGTTCCCATAGACCTGGTGAGAAAACACCTTCTAGTTTTTCCAGAGACTTACTCAGTAGTGTAGACTGGTCCAAAAAGATTGATTGATTGTCTGTTGAAAACAGTGACATACATTATATATGCAAAACTGAAATGAGTTTATACAATAAATGGGAGAAAACACATCACAGAATCACAGATTCACAGAATTCACAGACTCACAAAATCACAGGATGCATCAGGTTGGAAAGCACCACAGTGGGTCATCTAATCCAATGTCCCTGCTTAAGCAGGACCATCCCAGAGCATATTTGTACAGGATTGTGTCCAGATGGTTTTAGAATATCTCCAGTGAGGGAGACCTCAAAACCTCTCCTGGCAATCTGTTCTAGTGCACGGTCACCTGCACAGTAAAGAAGTGGTTCTCATGTTAAGGTGGAACTTCCTGCATTCCACTTCTTCCTGTTGCCTTTTGTCCTATTGCTTGGCACCACTCTTATTGCCTAGGTCCATCCTCTTGCCACCCTCCCTTCAGATAGTTGTATGCATCAATATTATCCCCTAGCATCTTCTCTGGGCTAAGAAACATCAGCTCCTAGTCTTGCCTCACAGAGAAGACACTCCAGTCCCCAAATCAGCTTTATGAGCATCAGCTGGAGCTTCTCTGGGAGCTCCATGTCTCTCCTGTACTGAGGAGCCCAGAACTATACACAGCACTCCACATTTGGCCTCACTAATGCTGAATAGAGTGATCTATCATGACCTTGCTGGAAATTTTAATGGACTTTGGAAAACCTAGCTCAAGTCAAGGTAGAGCAATATCCACTGCTCTCCCATAATCTATTCACCCACTTGTCTTGTCATAGAAGGCAATCAGGTATGTCAGGCATGATTTCCCTTTGGTGGAACCCTGCTGATTACTTCTGATCACTTTCTTCTCTTCCATATGCTTGACGATGTCTTTTAGGATGAGGTGCTCTGTCACCTCTCTGGGGATTGAGGTGAGCCTGACAGGCAGGTAGTTCCCTGGGTCCTCCTTGCCCTTTCTGAAGACAAGGGTTTAGAAACTGTCAATTTGATTAAACTACTTTGCATGAGAAATTTAGGAATGTAGAAAAAATGTAGTAGGACCTAAGAGTAAATCTAGTATTGCACTTTAGATCCTAAATCAACAGATTTAATGGTTACTCTTAGAGCTAGCTAAACAGAGCTCTTTGGCTTTCTGTCTTCACTGCATGCATGCATGCATGGAAGTTGCTTTCTATTTTGCCTAGCAATTCAATCCATCTAGATCTGGTTTTAAAAAAAGTTATGTGGTATTTTTAAAGTCATGTGGTATTTTTTCCAATCTCAAACAGCTGCTCAGAATAATAAACCTGATTCATCTTTAATGTCAGGTATTTGAAATCTGCAGTACTAAACCAGTGATGAACTTGGAATAAAAATTAGTGAAGGGAGAAAGTTTGTGCTGTAGCTTTTATCCTTTCATCAAAATTAATTAGAGTAAAATAGGCAATCTCCAATTAGAGGATTAATTTTTGATGTAATGAAGGTAATATACTTCTGTAAAAGTTTTTTTCTAAAAAAAAGTTCTGCAGATTAGATATACCAAAGCAGAACTCAGAACAGAGAAAATTAGTGACAATTACTAGTTTATATTTGAGTGGCATCCCATCTCTCTTTTAAGGTGAAATTGTTGTAACCTATAGAACACCAATAAAGACTGTGGTATAACAGACTGTTTGCTGGCAGAAGGAAGCTAAATACTAGACTCAAAGGAACCCTATAGAGAGATGAGAGGGGAACATATACATGAAAAGCAAAATAGGAAAATGTATCAGAGACAATAGGGGATTTGAAATAAATTAAACTCTCAGTGAAAATACAGACCATTCCAGCATGACAGGGACTTGTGCCATGAGATACTGAGCACAGGCTTTGTAGCCTACAGTAGAAGATAATCTGGATTTGTTTTAGTAATCCAGTAACTTAACAGACCAGCATCTCTCTTGGCATGGTTTCTCTTCAAGTGATACCAGTTTGTGTTTTTCCTTTTTTTTTTTTTTTTTTTTTGTTTTCTATATTCTTTACACATATGTTTTTAGCTCTGAAGTCTATTGCTTTAGTGACTAGTTTTTCCAGTACTTTACCATGGCATTTTCCTAATCAGAAAGACAGAACAAATTCCAGAGCTCCAAGCCTTGGGAGGTAAAAGGCCCCTGTGCTATCTTGGTTCTTCTTGGGAACCAAGGCTGAGAACAACTCTTTAAGGTACATTTTCATGGACAAAGTACAGCTAATGCTGAGGGGGGGCCTCCAGAGAAGGGGCTTGACCTGAGGGAGAATTGCATCACCATTTGTCCTCCTAATTGATGCTTTTTATCAATTATGCTAATTTCCTGAAACCTATAAAAATGTACTCATCCTTATACTAGTGGGCTTTTGTGGACATCTTTCCATAACATGGACAATGTTGAACACTGTTGATGGGAAAGAGTGAATTCATTTCTTATCTTGCTTTATATGCATGAACAGCTTTTTTTTAGCTATTAAACTACCTTAGTGTCAACCCACATGTTTTTTGTATTTTTCCACTTCTCATTCTCTTCCTCATCCCACTGTTGAAGAGTGAATGAGCAGCTCTGTGGTGCTTATCTGCCTACAGGGATTAAATAACAACAGACCCATAACAGTTTTGCAGAGTCCCATGATTTTTGTTTTTTACACATACATACCGTACACAGAGGCTATAAAATCTTGCAAGCATTCAATAAAATGCACAATTATTTTTAGCTTTCAAAACTCATTAAATCAATTTAAAATTTGGGTCTTTTAGGTAAGTCATAGATCATCTTCGTTTTAAGATACACAGTATATTGTTTCATCATATTTAATCTTTTATACTTCCGTAATTCATCAGTGATTACATTTGTAAAGCAAATATTATTTATATTGCAGTTTAGTGTCTCCCCAGGCTATATGAGAGAGTTTGATTTATTAATAGGGAATCTTAGTTTAAACCCATTAGTACAGTAAGTACATTTCCTATTCAGTTCTGAGTGTAAATATCAAACACCAATTTTGGCTTCTTCGCCTCTGGGCTGGTTGATGTGGTATATATGAACATTGCTTATTCATACAGTGCATTTTATAATGTACATGCCATAGCTAAAAAATAGACTAAAACCTAATGATTATTTTGAAGCTAACCCACTAGAGATTTGCCCCTGACTGATCTCTTCTGTATCATGTAAACTGGAACTGCCATTACTTCTGTGTAATAAATTTTTAGCCTTTTGCTTCTGAAAAATCACTCATTAAGTTGTTAATGCTACAAAATTTTCATCAAAACAAATTAATAAATTCATGATAGAGGGAAAAAAGGACAGAGAGCCTTTCCTTCTGCTAAAGTCTGGAGATGTCCCCTATACTGGTGGGTAAGACTTCTTCCTTCTTGTTTTCATTTTTCTTAAAGATTAGACACCATTCTGCAAATCCAAATCAAATGTACATTTCTTATGAAACTAACTAAATTACTTCCCTCTAAGGCTAAAACATTGTAAAATATGGCATATAAATTTATATATATTGTACATATAATGTTGTAAAACTTTAATCAGATTAAGGTGGTTTTAGATGACAAAATACCAAGGTTTAAATAGCAAAGCTAGAATAGATTTGTATCTAACATAATGAACCTCCTTTCCCTTTTCTCCACAGGTAATCTCAGTTTCTGAGAAAACCCTTTGTAAAGTAGTTTGTAGTGGAAGAGAAACCAATCGCAGTTCAACATCACACAGCTATCTTCCTCTTGACTTTCTTTTGGGGCTTGATTTTCCTTGGAGAAAATTGTTGGAATCCAACTACTCATTTTGCAACTGAAGTTCAGAAATAACCTAATGGAAGCTGCAGGCTAATTTCTAGTTCTGGTGATGTCTACAGACATTCTTTTCTAGTCTGCATCTCAGCACCTTCTTTAGAGGTCAGTAACTATATTTATCAGAACCATTCCAAAATTTTTTTATCCTTCAAAATAACTTGTGCATTCTCATAACAGTTTATAACAGACCATGTATTTCGTCTACACTAATATTATCCCTGTAAAATTCCCAGCAAGAACAAAAAACATTCTGCATAAGTTTCTCTTTTTTTTTCTTCCTTCTCAGATAAATATACTGATAACACACCACCTTTGGGTATGTTTTTAATACAAATGATGGAAATAAATGAAATATCTGAAAGTATAGGTATCTTGATATTGAAGCAGACACTCCAAAATTATGGAAACGTTATTGGAAATAAAATTTGCTGGGGGTATTTCTGCTTATTTGGGTTGGGTTTTTTTAAGATTTATAAAAGTGACCATTTTGTGTTCTGTTCTAGAACTCACAAAAGAAGACTGAAAAAAAAGTAATTTACACTGGAGACATAGTATATGTTGAAATAATTCCATTGATAGCAGTCCCAGTAGTGTCTTTCTGAGTACCAGATGTTAGTAACATGACAGCCACACTAGCAATGTAAATAATAAGCATTGTTAGCTTGTTTTGCTTCTGTCTTGCTGGGATGTAACCAACTAACATAATTTATGTGAACTGTCCTCTGCAGGAGTCTTTCTCTGTTCACGGTACGGAACACTAAGTCTTTTAACTCAGAGAAATTTTAAACCATCTAAAGATAATAAAATTTGCTGCTCAATGAGTTTTTTCTCAGGGGAGTGATAAACTTGTGGCAAAACCATTGCAGGTCTTCTTAGTCACTTAAAGCTGAGTGGTACTGCCTTTGATTTCAACACAGGAACCGTTATTGCCCAGCCCCTTTTAATTATGTTTTTCTAGTTATTTCGTCTTGTAATACAACGAAAATTCAAGCTGCAGTAATCCTGAAATTTGTATTGAATAGGAAAATATAAGACAGAAAGACAATTAGCAAGTTTGGGTTTTTTTTCTGGTCTTTCTTTGTAGACAGTAAAGTAACATTTCTTATGATCTATTGCATATTCATATACTGCCTTCATATATTGCTTCTAATTTTCAGATACATACTAACTAAAAATTTCAGGGACACATTTTTATGGGTTTTGTTTGGGTTTTGGTTTGGGTTTGTTTTTTTTCTTTTTTACTTTGTTTTCAGTTTGTTTGGTGACAGTGAACTGCCAAATAAAGGCCAGTGAAGGTGTGTAAGTTTTGTCCTAGGGTAAAGGTGTTACCAGAAAACGTAAAGCTGCAGTAGAAGCAAGTGGTAATACTAAAAAATGGAGGGTGATTACTGTAGATCAGCCTTACCCTCGTGTACTGGTCTAACATAGAAGTGATTTTTTACAAGGGAGTTAGTGACTGGCTTTGAAGCTGACAGCTTGATTAACCAATTTGAGAGTTAGATACACCTCTGGGCTACACAGGTTAAAAATCAGAGGAATTCTGGGAAAGCTCCTTTTCCTCCTGGCCCCAGAGGAGGTAATGGGGCTGGGCCCGCTCTGCCACATGGCCCCTGGGGCCGGCCAGGTCTGATGACTCCCGGGCAGAGGGAGGGGAGGAGAGCATGCCCTGTCCCGGCCCTGTCCTGGCCAAGCCCGGGCCCAAGTGGCTGCCAACATCTGCCACTACACTGCACTTTCCATCACGGCCTGGGCCGAGCTCCCCCTTCCTCCAGCAGTTGCCAGGCAGAGGAAGGGGGCTGGGAGGGAAAGCCCAGCCATGCGAAAGATGCTGGCTCCAGCCCCGGCATGGCCTGAGTCTGTCACCGTCGGCCATCTCCTGGGGAAGAACCAGCATGCCCTCTGCAGACCTGGGAGAACGGCAGCTCTTTCCACACACAGATGAAACTTACAAAGCACTAACCTTTCTCTGAGTAAGAGAAGCCAAGTAGGAGATGTGTAAAGAGACAATATGAAGATATCAGGGTCAGTTAAAGAAAAGTGGCATCTTAGATGAGAAGATTGAGAAGATGCCTTGGTTTTTTGAGCTGAAAGTCTTTTGTGAGATGTAGTAAAATCTGTAAAATATATTTTAATCAGCAAAAGAAGCTATTTTAAATTTTAACTGAAATGTTAATATTTCTTTTAAGGTGGAAGCTTTGGATGCCTTCTACCTTCAAGCTTTTTCTGTCATCTTTGCTTTCATCTTTCAAGTGCAGAAATTTCCTGTGATGGGAGCAGTGATGTACTTGGAATTATATTGCAGGCTGGAGTCAGTTGGACAGAACAGAATGCTGACCTATTAATGTAGTTAGCTACTGCCAGTAAGCTTTCACACATTCACTTTGGGGTCCTAAATATGGTAAATGAAAAAAAAAATCTTACTTTTTCTTTTTACATTGGTTGTTATTTGTTATTTTTTCATGATATCTTTGAGTGAAAAAATTGTTTGCTAAAAAAAAAATTATTTAATTTCCCAAGAATTCTCTCTTTGTCAATCTTTTCTAGATTCTGGATCTCCTCTAATGTCTTAATTACTTTGACTGTTGTAATTGTGAAGACTAGTTAAAAAAATAGTAAAATGAATGTAAATAAAAATTTTTATTTGATTAACAAAAAAAATTTGGAGTGGATTAGCAAGATTCTTAAGAAGGGAAAAATCATGTCAAATAATATTTTCAATGATATGTTCCATTTTAATAACAGAAACCTTTTATCTTGTTTTCATCTCAATAGTTGTGGTATTTGATAGCAATATTTTGTAAGAAACACTGTTAGTAGAAAAAAGTTTACTTTGATGACTTTTAAATCATTTGTTTCATTACAAATTAAGACTTTTCAAATATCTTGTTGAAGAAGAGAGAATGAGTTTGTTTATGATGAGCATTTTGGGTGGAGTATTAACTGTAAAATCCTAATACCACATAAAATAAGACACAAAATATTCTTCAAAGGTCATCAAGAGACAATCTTCCCTAAAGGGTACTATTCTATGCTTAAACTAATTTTAATGTTTGACCTGCCCTTTTGAAATTTTCACTGACAGGTACTCTTTAACCTCTTTACATAATACCTTTCCATTATCCACTTCCTGTATGTTTGGAAAGTATTTTCAACAGCATGTTTGTATTACAGCTTGTAGATAATCTGGTTTCAAGCAGTTTGTATTTCTATTGTCAAAAATTTTGTTACGGAGGTGGTGGTTTCAAGTTCACCAATTCCTGTCTCTCAAAATTAGTGTAATGATTTGAGTGTCTACCGGAATCATTTACTCCTTTTCTGCTGTGAGATAGGATTAGGAGATAAACAAAGCAGGCTCAGACTTATAAGCTGTAAAGACAGGTTTACTAACAAAACTATGAGAGAGAAAAAAATTAATTAGGAATCAGAATAAAACTTTCAAAACACTTTACATCTCCCTCAATAGCTTCTTTTCTTTTTCACAGACAACGTACAAAGACAAAACTTGGAACTCTAGGTCAGTACCACTTATAAAATAGTCTTTTATCAGTTCATTTAGAGAGAGAAGTCTCTTTTGGTCTGTTATAGTAGCTTTCCACAAGAAAGAAACTGTCTGCTTGTCACTTTTAACTCTCACAAAAGCAGGTGCTTGGGGAAATCTGCAGTTGTGAAATCCCACCCATATGATGCAGCCTTTCCTGTGGTTGCATATGGGCCATGAAATTCATTGGGGTATCATTTTAAAGATGAACTATTTCAAAAGCAAAGGGTCTTCTTCACTATCTCAAAAATAATCTTCATCTCAAGGAACAGAGGTCTTCTTTATCCCTGATGGCAGAGGGCTTCATATCTTTCTGTCTTCCTCTGTTCAAGCTTCTTCATGAGATCACAGTTATTTCACATTATATATATTTACTTAGTCCATCCTAAACACCTTTGCTCATACCTACAATCTGAATACTCTCCTTATCTCCCTAATCCATATTTTCCACAGTTTAAAAGGATATTCAGCTTTTCATGTATAGCATACATATATTTACAGAAATTAAAAAAACTAATCACAATGAAATGCGATAGTTCTGCCAGAGAAGGAAGACACTGTTGAGGCTGTTTAGATATATAACTGGAATATAGGTAAAATAATTTTATAATTTAAAAAGACTCAACAATATTTTAATTGATCAGGTGAAATGTCTGCTTCCTTATAAATCTATATAATACATAGATATTATATACATAAATATTATGCCAAAGTTTGTGTTGTTTTCATCTGTAACAATTATATTATAGAAAGATAAATTGAATGAAATGGAGAAAATAATTTCAGTTTCTGTTTTATTTTAAGTAAAACATAAATGAACGTAAAGAAAAAAAAACCCTGGTGATCATGTATCTTTTATTTCAGAATGATATTAATATTTCTTTTCAAACATTCTAAGGCACCTTTTTTAATACTAATATGGCAAAAAGAATGGAAAAATAATTTTAGGGGAGCAAGACATTGATGAGGAAGCAATTTCATATGTAGGAAGTTTATAAATCTGAGATCTGAGGCAATCTCTCATTGCCCATAGGCATTTGGACACTCAGATCTCTCACATTGTTTCCTGGAGCAAGACAAGTGAAATTCATCCTTATTTGGATCAATAGTGTAAGTAAATAACTCAGCATTCAAAGTTCTCAATGTGAAAAAGTACTTATTGTTAATGGCTATAAGTATTATATTTATTTTAAATATCTGATTTTGCTATTGCCATTAGATATTATACTTTCATTGCACTACTGTCATTTGTGGCAACAAAATCAGATACTAAGTACATTAGTGCAGCTTTATTTGCAGTATTCTAATATCCTCTGTGTTTCATTATACATTTGTAGGTACATTTTAATTAAGTGGTACAGGAAAATAGAATCTCTTCATTACCTAAGTGACAGTCTATTCTTTTAAGGGTTTTAAATAACTGTGCAATGTTAAAAAAATTAAATAAAATATTTAAGATTAGGGTTTGTCTTTATGAAATTATTTAAAGCTATAATATTTTTCCATATTTTTCTTTGCTGAAATCTTATTATGCTATGGTTTTAAAATGTCATGGTTTTATCTTTCATTTTGTCTGCGTGGTGTTGCCTGTCTAGTACACTGAGTCCTGCCCTCTGGCCTGAGAGGAATACTGAAAACTATTTTGTGCTTTAGATGAATCCTCTGTCCCATTGGTAAAAAACCCTGTGTATCTCAAGACTGAGTGTTTTGTGTTATTCTATATAAGCTGCATTAAAAAGCATTTGACAGCTCTCCCACTTGTATGTACAGTGTATACCAGATCATTGTGCTGATCATCCTTACATCCATCACCAGGTTTCCAAGCAAATGTCCTACTGTAACATCTGATGTAACAGACTGGAAGATCCATTTCATCAGAACATAGTGGGATGGGCAAGTAACAATCCAGATTAAACCAGATCTGATTGAAGCACAGTATAGTCATACCTCTGTCAACCTTTTTGAAACACACAAACACAAGAACTGCAAGTTTTACTGGTGCTTCCAAAAAACCAACTGACAACAGACCAATCTTCAAAGCTCTGTGTCTCACTTTAATTGCATGTTTTAAAATGCCAACCTGTTCACTTATGCCATCAGATACCACTGATAAACATTGACAGGGAATGTTGCCCAGTACAGGACGTTAAGCATACACACACTCTTCAAAGTTTAGAAGAGTGTCTGCCAGGGATTTTGCTTAGCCCAGTTCTCCCAGTCAATATTTACCATGAATTCAGAGTTGGCTTAGAGTAAGAAACATTATCCCAACAGACATTTGTGTAGATCCACCCTGTTTTGAAATGTGTTTAACAGAATTAATACAGGATGTCCCGCAGCGATAGATCTCTGTGCTATTTAATTTGTCAATCTAAATGTAGCCTTCTGTAACAGAAATCAAAAAGGTGTATTTCAAGGAGGATATTATTCAAGTTTTTGGAAGGCTTGTAAAACACAATAAACACACAAGAGAGTAGAAATTCTTTGCTCCTTTTAAATACACTAGCTGCAGAAGGGTGAAGGATTGACAACTGCTTAGATATGGTTTAATAAGAAATGAGACACTGTCAAGAATACTGCTGTAAGGTCGTATATCTCATTTCATAATTCTTGTTTTGCAAAAGAGTATAACAGAGGTTTGTTTATAAAAGACAATCAAGGAATATTTTCATGCCCTAAAGATATTACCAACAAAAAAACTAATATTATCCAAGTGACAGGCACAATTGCAGTACAGACTGTAAAAGTATTGGATGCACTTGGATTTACATAATTGACATTTTACTGAGCAAACACCTTTTTTTTTGTAATAGGAAAACATTTTTTGCAATCATTTTCTAGTCCTACTAAGGACTTTGTTTGAATTTGTACAAATAATGGAAAAATAAATAGAGGAGATTTTGCTCACTGAAACCAATACTTACAATGTATTGTTGGTATTGATGCTGCAGGATTGAAACAAGTAGGATTTCTTACAAGATGTCTCTTTGAACATACTACTATAATCATTGACTATATCACTTAATCCTGTAGCAACAATATGTTTTTCAGTGCAATCACATCTGGATGTCTGAAGTGGTGGGAATGGATCACATATAATATTTGAAAAAGTTATAAAATTATTTACTGGACATAAAGAACTTTGTTTTCTAAAGGCTGTTTTCCTTATGTACAACTAGACACATAAAAATACATTAAAAAAAGGGTTTGTAAAATACTGAAAATATTTAATTGTCAAGTAGTTGAGGGATAATGCAGAGGACTGGAAGATTTACAAATTAGGACATGCATTGAGAATTAAAATGTGTAAGTTTGAATTTTTCAGGATTTTTTTTTCTAAATTGCATTACATCTGTTATTTGCTCTGAGTTCTTCCAGTGACAATTTTTTATGATATATTGGATTTCTTTGATGGTTCTGAAGAGGGACTCATTAAATAGTTTTAAATGGTGTATTTAGTATCAGGATGTTCTGTACAAGTACTTACAGAATATTTAAAAATGCTTTTCATAAGTCAGATCCACCATAAAATTCAGTATGTCTCCTCCAGTAGATGTTTAATGAGAGACATAGCATGCTTTCTGTATGAGAATTCTGCAGTTCTGCACTGTGAACTAAGAATGATCATAATGTTCCCCACTTAATTAAGCAAGCTGCAGGATCTTTCACTACTGTGTGAGAGTTCCACACAATGTCAGCACAAATGGTACTTTTGCCAACAACGACCATACCGCTTTCTTCAGCAGCTCATTTTAAAGCATGACCATTTTATTCCAATAACTCTCTAAAGCACTATTTCTTATGATAAAAGAGACAGTTAACTCAAAGTGGACATCTTGGGAGTCAATAATGCCATTTTCTAAAGGTTGTAACAAAAACAATAATAGGAATCTGGAAACAATATGGAAATTTCACTTATAAGTAATATTTCACTTTTAAGGTATAAACACTTCAATTATTCATTGACTGAACAATCTTTCTTGAGTTTTTAAATGTTTATTTTCAAATTATAGTAATTTCACATTTATAAGGAACTGCTTCCACTACTATTTATTTGCTTTCCTTTCATTACTTAGGATTTCACAACTGCAGCAGGGAAAAAAAATTACCCTTTTACTTTGAATAATATACTCAATTTGGTGCTTTATTTTGTCTGCTAAATATTTTATGTAGACTTACTCAATAGTAATTTTTGAAGCTATCATATTACTTATTTTTTCCCACAGGTGTATTCTAGCTTAAGGGCTTAAGGCTAAAGATATGATCTAAATGTATTTTAGGACTGATGTTGGTAGAATTTACATTTAGAGATATGGAAATCATGTTTCCATTAGACTCATCCAAAGTTGTGGCTCTTAGAACAGACAACTTGAATTCTATTCAGAATAGAATGTCTGTGAATAATGTAAAGCACTATACTAAATGGACAATGCTGCTAAAAAATAATGCTTTAAAGAATACCATCAAAATTAATACATCCACATAGATTGCATACAATATTTATTTGAACAGATCACAAAAATACCCATTTGTCTTTGCTGTTTGACACCTATGGGTCAGGGAAAAGTCTCACCCTGAGAAGTGCAACCGTAACTTTGATTGGTTGTCAGAGGAATAACCCGAGACATTAGTGTTGCTTCCATTCAAAGTGGCAGCAGGATTAATGATTCAAAAATATAGTGTATGTGTGTCCTATTAAACAAAAATTTATGTAGGAACTTAAGTGATTTTTTTAGTCAATTATTTTTCTTAATTACTGTCTGAAAAATAAAAATGACACTTCACTAAGCCTGGAAAAATCTAATGAAGTTCTGAAAAATAAATATTATATAACCTGATGACAGCTTTAAAGATGAGAATACCTGGACTAATAAAATATGACAAGGCATCAGACTGCAACCAGAGATCCCACAACACATTAAAAAGAGAAAGAAATAAAGCAAGACAGTCTAATAAATATAATATGTTTCCTCTTCTTCTCTTTCTTCTTTGTACACAGGTTTTCTCTCTTGTCATGAATATTTAAAGATGAATGCAATAAAAGTATCACAGTTGTCCATGTTCAAACCTATGTATTCTGAACACTGTTATTCAAAATACAGACGTCTTAATGGTTTAATATGAAACGCTACTGCTTATACAATTTTAGGATAATAAAATAATATTAATATTAGAAATAATAGTAATAATAATAACAGTAATAATTGTAAAGAGTTAGTAACAAGGAATTGGTCAATAATTTGATCATAGTTGAACTGCTGGGGAGCAAGTAGGTGTATTTTTATTCTAAATTATAAATATGTGAGTGTGATGGCATGATGCTTACTTGCAAACCCTACTTAAAATCCTTACCAAAAATTTGTTAAACTTCTAGTAGAAATGATTGGAAAGTACTTAACTCTCTCACTCTATGATTTCTTTATCTTTCTCTCTCACTATTCTCTAAATTATTTCTTTTAATTTCTTGGCTTTGTTTACAACTCACTTCTAAGAAGAATGTTTTTTCATAAATTTAGCAGCTTTACTTGTCAACTCCTTTCACCAAAATATATGTTGATCTTTAAAAAACCCCACAAATCTTGATATGCTACTGTTTAGCCACTTGAGTTTAAAGATTCAAGGTTCAGATTTTGAAAACTAATTTGATTAATACATTAATGCTTGATTCAGTATTTTGCTGAATATAAACATAAAACCTGAGAGACTTATTTTAATATAATCTATAATACTATATTTTCATCTACAATGTTTGTTATTTCTTATCAGGAAAGGCCAATATAACAAGAGTCACAGCACACACAGCAGTAAGATACCCTTTCTTGTTTTAAGTATCCTGTTGATTTTGTGCCTTTAACACTGAGAATTCTAAAGCAATAGTCCTTTTTTAGAATCTCATCCTAGGATCCTCATCATCTACAATCCTGAGAACCTCTTGTGTCCATACGTAACATAGACAGAGGGAGCCTTTATCAAAATAGAATTGCTCTGAAGTCATTCTTTCACATGCTGAAGTGTTTGAAAATGACAGAATTTAGAAGATGCAAACATTTGCGCAGGAACACACACATACAATGTAATTGCTCTCCCTAATTCGTATGCAGTTCACGATTTAATCACATAACCACCTATCCTTATACACTTCCCAACAAAATATATGCTTCTACTCCTTTACACTCTAGACTATGATCATTTAATGAGACTCTACCGAGCCTTTTTTTATTCATCATTACTACATAGTTGGTACCAGTTACTATTATTTAGTTCTCACTGTTCAGTCTTGTTTAAAGATGGGATTAATAATTTTCATATCGACCTTTATGGCAGTCACTTTAACATCTGAATGCTTCACAGCACTCATTAACACACCTCATGATATGTGTCCTTTCACAGGTCTTTGAGATAAAGCAATACTATTGTTGCTACTCTGTAGAGACAGGGCTTCAGTTCTCATCTACAACACTCAATTATATAAGTACAAAAGGCATACGAGCGCATGACTTCTGATTTCAGTGAAAATTAGGTATTTGAATAGTAAGTGAAAATCTGTTTAGCATTGCCCTTAGAAGTGATAGCAAGTTTTGAGAAAGCTAGCTTCAATTAAATATATATATAGATGTATATAGAATCCACATCATATTTTGTGTAATATAAATAATAATTTTTTTTTAATCTCATTCTCGTGGAGTTTTACCACGATATTGGTCTTTGGCCTAATTTTATATTATCTGAGGAGGTTGCCTGCTTTTTTAGTTTGCAGAAAAAACAATACCTCCTCTCAGGGTTTTTTATGCATTCCCTGTGTATGTGTATTTACAGTTTAAATATATGTACAAGCACACCAAGATCTGAAATTGAAAGGTATCTATGTAGCAATACCTAGTATCTTAGCATACACGTTAAAATAAATATGTCACATTTTTTAAGAGACTGGTAGGCTTAATTGGTGTGCATATGCACTAAGATACAACTTTAAATGTTGTTTATGCAATGCCTTACAAATCTTCTTGATCTGGCCAAAGGAAATATTTGATCAAGCTGTCCACTTGAATGTGTCTGAGACCTTTGTGTAGGATTGTTATATGCATGAGAGTTATTGAAAATACAGACTTCCTGAGTCACAATTTAACCACACAGAATATTCCAGAATATCTCAAATAATACTAGATTTTATGTGTGCACATGAATCAAGACCTGTTAGTCCAGTAACTAAAATGTAAATGAATATTAACATCTTCTTTGTATATTAACACAGTCATTTCGTTGCCTACATGTAAGCATCTACAGGATATGTATCTGCAGTCTAGAACTGAATGGTACCCTTAGATGTTTACTGTCAGCATTTTAAATAAATATTCTATACTATCAGTTTGAATACCACTAGTTGATAAACTCCATAGGAAACAACTCTATCTTTCCTCTGCAATCTTTCTTAACCAGCTACTTAGACATTCAGAAAGTCAAGGTCAGAAGAAAATAACTTCTTTTCAAAACTTTTCAGAGATGTCTGTCTGAAAAAAAATTAAAATATGTAATCCCAGAATGAGACAAATATTTTAGTGGAAAATAATATATTTAATGGACAGCAATTAATAGGAGGGCTGTCTGACCATACAAGCAATAGCTCTCAGAGCCATAATTTTTAAATCATAAAAAAAATTGCTTTATAATGTACTTATCATCAGATTCTGTAAGAGTTTAAACTAGCTGTAATTTTCTTTTTTGCATCACAGATATATTAGTCTTTCCTATGGCAACCAGTGAAAATGTCATTGATTACAAAGGCAGTGATATTCCTAGAACTGAACCTGAATTGTTGAACTAACAGATTGTCCCCTCAAGACTAAGAGAGGAATCAATATATTACTGCTAATATAATGTCTATCAGCAGTCTTCAAGAAAGACAAATCCTTTCTCAAATTCTACATCCCTTTTTAAATTCCAGTTTTCTTGTAGTTTAGATACAAGATGATATCTGAAGACATGTCAGCTGCATCTTCCACTGCAAATATAAATGATTTATAATGGAAACTGAGTGGCAGATAGACTTTAAGGAAAGAGGAAAAATCTTCATGTAATTATATGCCCAGACTAGGCATGTTACTGGATTAAATCCTTGCTATTCAAAATCAGACTCGGAAATTAAACTACCTAACAAAACTCTAGTTCTCTTCAGGAGGACTATATTGTTTATGTCAATGATTTCACTATTATGTATTCTCAAAATTCATGAAGTCAATCTGTAACTTCCAATGTTGTCCCAAACACACCCATACAAATTAATGTTGTTCAAGCATTGCTTTATCCAAACCCAAATATATAGAAAGACAAGTAAACATGGAAGTGGACCTTCGCAGTGTTCCTGGCAGTGAACAAGGATCTCTTGGCAAAACTCAGACATACAAGGAAGAATACAGGATGTCGATGGTTTAACTCACGCAGGAAGAACCTGGTACAGATATACAGACACTGAGTGTTCAGGTATAGGGTTAGGAAAATCAAAACTCACCTGGTATAAAATCTGGCAGCTTATGTGAAGAGCAAGAACAACACCTTTGATAAATAGGTTTATCAGAAGCAAAACAAACATGAGGGGAAATGTGGACTGGCTGCTGAATGACAGAGAAGGTTATTTGACAAAATTTATGGAAAACGCCTAGATAGGCAATGTCTTTTTCACATCAGTTTTTATTGTAAAATGATCTTCAGTAGTCTTAAACCACTGAGGTTGCTGGGAAAATCTGAAGCAAAGACAATTTTTCATCAGTATAGGACAAACAAGTCGGGAAAGACTGGATATGTACATCTGCTCTATTTCAAAATCTTTCTTTGTGAAAGTCAAAGGAGGTGCTTGGCTTTGAGATGAGCTAAACAGCTTGACATTTTGACTGAAAAACTGAACCAGATAAAGGAGAGAATGAACATGACTTTACTATCTAAAAGTAAACGAGTCAGGTACCTAAATACAGGAAATTAGTACAATTTTAGATGCAGTGAGTTATACTTGAAATGTCTCTACAGGTCTGGTAGACATAACATGAACCTTCTAAAGCAACAGCTGGAAGACCTGCTGTAATAACATAGAGAGGTAAGATCTCAAATTGCACTATGTATGTATATTTCACCACCCAAGTTTGTCCCTTAGCCTGCAGCAGCAATTATTCTTATTTTAGAATATATGGTTTCTTTAAATTTGTTTTCCAATAAATACTCAAAAATCCCTGTATTGCACACATATTTCTCAACTATTAGGTAAATCATTGACAACTAAACTAAGACACCTATATGTCATGTGCAATCATTCTCAGACAGGAAGTTCAGCACCTACTTTTTTGCAAGTGTCTAGAAACTGCATGAAGAGACCTGATTTATAGCTGAAGCTGTATATTGTATTAGTAAAGCAAGAAGAAAATCTAGTTTTAAAATTCACCAGTATACCATCTCTGATCTTCAGAGACTATGACACTTAGCCTTTCTACAGCTAATTGTTAGAGCTAGGGAGTTTAAAAGTATTTTCCAAGTCATTAATTAAAGGATAAAAGAAGTAAGAAAATAACTTTAGCTGATATCTTCTAATAGAAGTCTTAATGCCTCTAAATATCAGAAAATTAAACATTCTTAAATAAAACATTTAGTAGAAAAACACGCCAGCTGGAATTTTGAGAAACTCAACACAAAATACAGTATTACAACACCCTCTATAGAAAGAAAGAACAAGTGACATGACATGGTGTAACCAAGAAAAGTGACATTACCATATATAAATGTACTTTGCTTTAGACATTGAACTCATGTTTTAAAGAAGTTCTTAAGTTCAAAAAAGAATTTTGCATATCATCATAGACATACTACTCTAAACAGTATGCTGTTCTGACTTGGTGCAAACTCAACTTGTGAGGACAGAGGAGGTAAATAGAGGTTATATATTTGGAAACATGTTTTGCTTTGGTTGTCTAATTTTGAAAGATAGACATGCATATCAAGAAAATTGAGAGTATAGTATAGAGGTCGTGCTAAATGCATGGACTGCAAAAACTCTGTACATAGCTGAGATTTATTGTCAGACCTACACCAGATTTGTTGAATATTCTTTCAATTGTTTTTTCTGCACACTTGTACATTCTTTTTACAAGATTCTAATATTTTAGAACCAAAAAAAAAAAAGAAGAATCACCTTGATTCTAAACTAGTTTAAGAAACATTTTTTCACAACTTAATACAAGGCTATGTTTTATTATATTACCTCCTCTTTGATATTTATTTTGTTGTAGCTGAACTGAAATGAAGTTATGAAATCTACAGCTATATATAAACTATTTGAAATTGCATAAAAAAAAAGATGGCATTTTACTCTTGTTAGATATATTTTGCTTATTGATTTTTTCCATTTCTTTTGGACTTTCTGACATCCACATTCCCAGAGAATTTTGGTCTAATTAAAATTCGAATTGTTATGGATTGTGGAACCAAAAAATGAATATTCTATTTCATCTGTTGAAAGCAGTTGGGGAAATGTGTTTTTTTCCTTATCTCTTGTAACTATGGGGGGAGGGGGCTGGATGATTTCTGATAATGGCCCAGCTGTTAAAACCGGGTGGGGCAGTATTTCTTATCTCTTTCAGCGCTCATCCCCCCCCCCACGGGGATATCGGCTGATAATGGCCCATTAAGGCTCACCAATCACATGACACATTCCATCATCCCATTGTGAGATGCTCCACCCAGTGTTGGGGGGGAGCCTGGACTTCCTACC
>VZUI01050231.1:0-36916 GCA_013401135.1 Cettia cetti
TCCTATAAGAAAGAATGTAAACATCCTTATATTTACAAAACATTGTTCTTCTGTTTACCAGAAGAAAGCCTGGGAAAGAACCCTTCCAAGATCAAAACATCCCAGACATGAAACTCAAGACTACAATCCCCTTTCTGCATTGGGGGCGGAAACATGTATGTTTCCAGAAAAAAAATCCTATTTATTTAATATTGAACACATTGAATATGTGACTGTTGCTGAAAATATTAGAAACAAGACACTGTAAAAGTACATTAGTTAAAATTCTTGAAAAATTTCAAGAATTGACATGATAACATTTTGAGAAGGAACCAAATTCTCTCCATAGTGTTTGGAGAGTGTATTAAGTAATATTGAGGTACAATTTGAATTACAAAACTTCTAAATATTCAGCATTAAATGGGTGGCTTTACAAACACCCCTCACTGCAGAGCTCAGATCAAAACAAACACATTCTCACACTACATGAGACAAGAGACTTACACTTTGGGCACATGTAATTAATGAGTATGTAATAGCCCAGATGCAAGGCAGGTGATTCAGTATTGCTCCCAAGTATAGATGTGGATATCCTGAGGCTTGCACTGTTTAATGTTTTCAATGTATGCATACACATTTGAGAAAAATCACACACTATATAGTGTATAAAAAATGGGAGTATTTTATTATTTTCTCTTGTATTGCCACTGAATTTTTACAGTATGGTGTTAACAATTTGGTAATCATTTGCCTCTCACAATGTCTTCCTTCTGGATTGTAAACCAGGGTGATACTCCCTTTGTGTTATCAGTCCACTTTGACACAAAGGTTGGATTTAAATCATTTTGCTGCATAGATTTCCTTCTCATTTATTAATTGATTTAATTGTTATGGATAGTGCATCTTTTGGACCTTTTGACACCTAGAATGTAAGATCTATCTTAATGCTACTTGTGTGAGCAGGAGATACACAAAATAAAGAAGAGTAATTAATCCAGTGGCCAAAAGCTGAATTAACCATAATATCCATTCTCATTAGTACTTTCCAAAATAATATTACATATATCTGGCAAGATTTTGGAGTTGCTAGCTACCAATAAACCTGTAATCTGCTATTAAGAAAAGGGATAGGAAATTCCTCAAGTGTACCTTAAAACACATTTGATTTTTATCTCCAGTAACTGAGAATGAAAAAGATTTATCCCTGATAACATACCAGTCTAAATACTTCATATGATTATTTTGCCACTGAGACTCACTTTACACATGAGAAATAAAGAGAGCTGTGCACAAAATTATATTGCAGGGCAATATGGTGGAATGAACTAATTGAAGAAATCTCAATTTGTTCAGCTTATCTATTCCAATACCTCACTACAATGAACATCTGGAATTTCTGATGACAAATATCAGTGGATTAATTTGTATAAAAATTTTTGAAAATGCAGAGATGTTGAGGTTTTTAGTAGAATTAGAAAAGTTGTGAAAAGTGCAAGGGAGATGTTGCCTGTGGCTGTCAACCAAGATTACATTTTTTTGTTGTTTTTATTAGAAACCTTATCAGGATAGATTTCACCTTGAACTGTTAGGCCCCTGTGATATTATATGGCAGCACATGGTGCTTCAGGAAGAACTACAGAGCTTGATGTATAGATGACAACATTTTTTCAAGCCTTTATTGTCCGAAATCCATTAGGCTTTTTCTCCACTCTTTTATGTGGGTCTTGCAGTATGTAAATTTGGAAGTATGTAAGTTTTATCTTTTTGCTAAGATACATCAGTCTATTAATTATGCAAGTGAGCAGGCATGGTTTTCTGGACAGTTTGAAAACAAGTTTAAGAATTTTTTTCTTGTTTACATACAAATTCTGGAGTGGTCAGTTAGATGAGCTATCCATTCCTAAAATAGTTCAGGATTTTCCATTTTCTTAAATGCATCGCAAGCTCTACCTTTAAAAAATGAAAATAATAGCAAGTTGTTTGGTAGTCACTGTAGAAGCTCTTCTGTGCAAGAATATTTCTAGCAAAGAGTAGCAAGCATTAAGTGGGATACTTGATACAGGAAAAACAAAAAAGAACTTCAAGGTAGCCAAAATACATTGGTATAGTTGTACTTGTAGATCAGACAGAAGCAATTATGCAACATTTCTGGCCTACTCAGAGACAATTTTTTATTTCACAGTATTAAAAATAGAACATAGTGTCAGAAAATTGCAAGTTTCTCTGTCTCTGGAGGAATCAGGGGAGTAATTAAATTGGATTTTGGTACGTCAATAATATCTTTCTCTTATTAATGGCATAATAATTTTGTAAATCGAATCCTAGAAGCGTTTCCAGTGTCATAAAGGTGAAAATAATTAAGGGTTAATTAAATATAGTCTCATGGAACTTAAATTGTTCTGTTAGGTATCATTAGATTCCTTTCTCTAGCACTTTCAATTATTACAGTTTAATGGCATATTATGTACAGTTCAGACCTGAAACTTGTGTAGCCAGAAGCCATTCACAGTAATAACCATACTGGTCAAATGCAGTTATTATTTCTTCCCACAGATTTCTCTGAGCAGCCCAGCAATATCATATATTAACATCAATTTTATGTACCTGGTTGTTTTTTGAGCTAGATTAATCATTATACACAGCACAGCTGGAAGTGAAATTTAAACTCTGTAATGATGTCAGTTGTTCATCTCCAACAAACCCACAAAAAAAGGCAATGAGTAAGTGCTACCTTTTTTTGATAGATGACAGCTGCAAGGGTCACAGATGATAAGAAAGAAGATGAAAACCATTCCCAAGCAGAGTCTTCTATAATCCATAGCACAAAAATAGCTCAAAGTGTGTATGGAGAGTTTGGTAATGTGTGTCTATTTAATGTGCAAGGTATTTAAGCACAATGGCATGATGGTGCTTCAGAAAGATAAAATTATTCAGTTTTTCTGAAGTCTCTACAACAGGACTGGGGTTGCTAAGGCAACCTGTTCTTCCTCAGCATGTGCTCTGGCTCGACAGCTGCATAGGTGGGTTAGAATCAAAGTAACTCCACACATGAGGCACTCCTGTGCTCATTGGGAAACGAGACTTTGCCAGTCTCTTAACACAGACTTCTGTGTGTTCATTTTTGCCAGATCCTGCAGAAGATTAAGGCAAAGAAAACCTATTAAAAGGAGAATAAAGAGAATGCCCTGAATCTGATCTAGGTAAATTGAGGTGTTTCAGAGTCCAAATTAAAGGTACAAGAAAAGGACGTATTATACAGACATTTTTGCAGCTTTCATGATTTTGTTGCCATGCTGCAGAATGGACATTGCACCTGTTTTGGCCACTTTAGGCCTGCCACTCCACTTGACCAGCAGTTAATGTGAAAGAAATATCCATATTTTTCTTAACATATACATCTGTAATGGTGCTTATTCTCTCAATGTCAATGTTGAAGATCATTCAATATTTCATTTTAACTGAGGCTTATGAATCTTGTGTACTGATATGTTTAGAATTCTTCATAGCCATTTTCTTATTAGGTATTCTAGGATATTATGAAAGAAGGTAAGAGAGTCAGTAATAACAGTGTGAAAAAAATACTGATGAAAGCAATGCTCCTAGGACTGAAGGAATCTTACAAGGTTTTTAGTGTCTGGTTACTTGATGAAGGCAGCTGCAAAATGAAGTCCCAGCCTGGGGAAAAGGACTCTGCATTAAAAGCAGTCAATATCCAGGCTGGGTACTGGCATGCTGTGACTGTAGAAAAGAGGGTGAAGAACAGCTAAAACTTGTGAAGCTGTTTGGTGCTCACAAACCCAATTAAAAGTTTGTGTTAAGGATGCATGTCAATTTTGTGGTAATTCGCGAGGATTGATCATGCTGCTAAGCTTTATGTTATCACTCTCTTTAATGAAGCCACACTTTGAATTGAAGAGACATATTCAGAAGCACATCATTTCACTGTAAACATCCACACACTGAAAGACACTTAAAATGTATGATATGCAATATTCAATGTCAAAGTGCATTAATATTTACAGATACCATTTGCAAATCCTCTCAAACTCGGAGTCTGCTTTGCCATATAAGGGAATCATCACTACAGAATATAGTGTGAATCTTAAAAAAACTTCTAATCAGGTCAGTGATCTGATATTTAGACAGGACAGATGCTTTCTAGCAGCAAACTGAAATTTAGTACAATTTGAGTCTCAAATCACCAGCTGAATGACTTGATTCTAATATGTTGAAATCCAAAGTCATATTGGTTTGGTCATGGCATTTTCCCTCTCCTTCAAGTATTAAACCCAGTCTTGAAACTAAACACAGAAATTTTGAAATTACTTTAAATTCTCTCTACTGTCTTTTTTAATTTCTTTTTTTTTTTTTCTTTTTCTTTTTCTCTTCTCTTTATTTCACCTTATGGTTCACCAAAACATCTGAGCCTGGTCTTAGGTTGATTGTGGTCATGAATTTTCCTCTGTTCCGGTAACATGTGTGTCTCCTTGGCTACATTTTGATTTAGTGCTGAGCTACACACTTTCCTGTTTTATTTAGTCTTGTCTTTTTTTCCCTGCTAAAAGGATGGGGACATATTTTACTAGGTTTCCTTCTGTAAACCTTGGGGGGAAAGTCTTCATAGGAGGAAATATTCAAAATGATATTATCTCTGTAATTGAAATCACTACCAAGAATAAATGAAAAATGTTTCCAGATTTGCTGGACAAATAGTGGCATATCAGATCAAGTTCAGATACTTTCAGAACTGAGTAGATTGAATTTCTATACAACTGAGGCCAGACCCGTTTTAAAAATCATATTTTGAGGGACATGTTGCAGAGCAAACATAATTCTATTTCTCCCTGAAGTTCTACCCCAAAGCTTTTCTCTTTCTTGCCTCTACTTGCTACCCACCTGTAATACTAGTGATATTTAATTTGAACTACTTAAAGCAGCTTTGCTGGGATGACAGGCAACTTCAAAGAAAGCTGAAAGCTTGTGTGACTCCAACAAATGCACATGGCCAAGAGACGATATTTTCCCTGAAGATTAACCTTTTCCTGTGTATGATACTGTACACCAGACAACAGGGAAAAGCTGATCCATAAACCTATAACAAAAATGCAGTGAATTGTTTCAGATGTGGGAAGACAGATATAGTGCTGAAGGCAATCTGGCCCCCAATATATTGCAGCTGTGTTAATTACCAAAGATTGAGAACAGCCTTGCCCTCCCAGCCATGAGTGTGATAAAGAGTGAGCTGGGAGGGTGTGGGGTGTTGGGCATCAGTTGGGGTCTGCTGGCCGTGCTGTGAGGAGGAAGGGACACAGGAGGTCCTGCAAGGGACAGACAGGGTTAGGTGGTCCTGCTAGGGGAAGGAAGGAGCGAGCTGGAGCTGCAGAAGGAAGAGGGAAGAAGGAGAGAAAGACCCAGCCAGAGCTGTGAAGCTGCCCATGGGTGGCTACATAGAAAAGGTGTGAGACTTTTAGATAACAAGGTGCTGATGCTTGAAGCCTTCTTTGGTGTCAGTCATACCTCCTCTGTCATTCAGATATGTAGAAAAGATATTTGAGTGTTTCTGCACTGCTTAATTTTTTTTTTTTTTAACTAGTTGATCAGAAGATAGATAAGCTATCTAAGCAATTGCTTCAACTTGTTTCTCAGTTTTCTGGGAAGAATTATGTCAGGACTAAGGTTGTGTTGTAAAAAATATTTAAGTACTTTGGAAAATGTCCATTTTGAAAGTCAGAACTGAAGGGGTCTTAAGTTTAGAGCAGGAACAGCATCTTAAGTAAAAGCATAAAATTCCCTTAACACTCTTATAATTTATCCCTGCATAGAAACTCTCTGAGAGTAGGAATTCTGTTCCATTTGTTTTTCAGTTTCTATAAACTGTTTGTCTCGTGTACCTTCCAAAATGGGGGTGTTGGAAGATGTGGGATGGCAAAGATGTTTTTAAGTCACATTATGCAATTCAGCCTCACCAGCACAACTGTGGTGGCTCTGGGGGGACCAGTTTGGAGCAAATTTCAGACTTATAAACTTCTTAGAAACTTCTTAGGCCAGGTCAGCATCCTAAGCCAAGATCTTAGGGAGCTTCAGCTTCACCTTGATATGTCAGAAATAATTAGTATGGAGAGGAAATGCAGGGAACAGAGGTTAATATTGCTCAGTTTGTGCCATACTAAGTTATTAATGTGTAAATATTGGTGGGGTTGCGTGTTAAACAGCTGTTAAAACTGGAAAGCTTAAGAAAGAAGAAGTAAGAATGTGCAAGGCTTTAGGGAATCATAGCCTGGCATGTAGGTGTTGGCAGTTGTACTGCCTCAGGTGATAACTTTTGGGCAGTTCTGGGTAGTTTGAAGTGAAGTTCTAAGTGATCTTAAGTATTAAGGGCATAAAGCCTTCCAATTTTTAAGTATGATAGAAAGTGTGGGGAAGGAACTCCATAGGATAAGTCTGCACAAGCCATTGTTCATATTTGAGTTTATTGAAACTGACATACGGACTATTGAGAAGCACTTATACATTGGCAAGTACTATTCTCTTATGTGAATATTCTGAAATTAAATCTAATACATATATTTATTGGACTAAAAATGTTAACATGTACAGAATTAGGAAAGTGGCCTCATACGAAGACAAAACCTTCTAGCTTAATATACTCTCAGAGATAATTAAAATTATTCCTTCAAATCACTGTTAAGTGATTCTGAATAAATCCTTTTCTCATCACTGTATTAAAATATTGTTTTTTGGGAGGGTTGAATAAAAAAAGGAGTGGGAGAATTTAACCATAGCCCAATAACAACATTTTGGAATTTTATTTTGTGACTTAAGATATTGTCTTAATGTGAAATTCTTAGCTGAGTTTCTGGGATTTTTGACAGTAAAAACAATTTGTCTATTTTCTTTTTCCTGCTTCAACATGAAAAAGCTATAAATCCAAAGCTGAGGTTTAATACAAGTTGCACATTGCATGTGTTCAGATGTGTGAAAATTCAGGCATTTCATTAGATGGACTATTTTAAACTGAGAAGAGCTTTCATCTTTGTGGGCAAGTAAGATTGATAAAAGGAGTAATACACTGCTCAGAGGTCCCTGAAGACCTTTAGGATTTTACCTTCATTTGCTTTTTAACCTTAACATTCTTTATTATTCTGTGGGAGCATGTCGTTTGGTTCCTCAAGCTGGCAGGTGGCAGCCATCCCGTAATTGTATCTTGGTTGTGTGCTGCCAAGGCACAAAGGAGAGCCATGGTAATCCACTCCAGTGTGGTTGCAGAAGTCACTGCATATTGCCTGTGCTTTTAGTAGCCTAAATCCTATCCTAAAATCTTTAATCTCATTGTAGTAATAAAATTCTTTAAGTTTTATATAAACGTTTTAACTTTTGAAGAAAGTAACATAAAATAGTAATTAAGCTTCGTATACCACTCTGCCACAGAGAACAACAAAAATGTCTAATGATCATGAAGAATAAACTGTCCTGTCTGGGCTGCTTTTTTTTTTTTTTTTTTTTTTTGGCCAAGGCTTAGCTGTTTAATACATGTAAATTATTTAACCTACTCTTGTCCTTAAAATATGATTGTGTCATCATTTATGTTCACTTTAAATCAGCGTTTAAAAGGAAAAGATTTGCAATGATATTTATTTCTACTGCCATCTGTGCTCTAAAGCTTCTATTTATTAGTATATTTATTCCATTTAGATATAATGTGATTTATCTCTTCCCTCAGCTTAGTAAACATTTAGGTTGTAATTCTGTAGTTATTTATGACTGGACTTGAGGCTGTTTCAAGCACTTTAAAGCCTTTATTATTTTTTTCCTCTTGGAGTGGCATGAAAAGGCCTTAAGTCAAAATCCACTATATCTCAAGAAAGCCTGAGTAATTACCTTAAGAAGATAGAATGCAGTAGCATTGTCAGAACAGGAAATGTCCCCTCTGCCCACAGCTTTCAGGACAGCAAAACAATTCAAGGACAGTGTAGACTCAAAAAGGAGACTGCAAGTTTTCTTCTGGCTCTGACTTTGTTAACTGGGGTCATTACTGGGGTTCTCAGGTACACTCCTGCTCACCACCCACCATGGCCCTTCTGTCTGCATAGAGGCAGGATGAGTTTGGGACTCATTCCTGTAGGATGTAAGTGTGACACAAATTATTCATCCAATCTATTGTATACAGAAAGTGATTTCTGCTATCCAACAGGCTGAAGAGTGTAACTTTAAAAGGAAAACGTGTCAGACATGTAGAGGATATGTAAGCATCAACATAACAATGAACACAATAAACACTTTTGTCCACTCCAAACTAGCAGCAATAATTCATACCTCTTTGAGAAAAGCATCAAGAATATAATGATATTTGAGGTCTGAGTTCATCAGTGATACATTTGAAAATAGTGATAATAACAAAATACTTACTCATCTTCAAAGTCTATTTTTATGTGTACTTTTTCCAAGAAGGTTTTAGGAGCATCCCAAATGGATATATTTCTGTAGCATGATGTCTGTTCATATTAATGTTTGAGTGAGAGATCAATGAATTTGTTTATGAGAACATATATATCAATTCTGCAGACAGCAAAATAAGCAAGCAGTGATATTGTGGCTATCATGATTAGGCATCACCTCTGAAAACTCTTTCCTTTCAGTGCTGATATTTACCCTGTGTTATGCTGGGGTTAATCAATCGTAAAGATCAGATGGGAAGCAATTTCTTTTGCTGATTTTAAAAGTAGAAATTTTTTTTTTCTACCTATCTGAGTGTCAGTTTGCCATGAGTAAATTAAAATGTTCCTGAACAGAGACTGGCAATTATTGCCAATTGTAACTCAAATGGTGTGTTCTGATATCAATGTTCCTGGTATGAATTTTTATTTTAACTTCTTTTCTTCACATCTTTGCAACATGAAGTTGATGTTCCATTTTGTGTGTTTAAATTCATTTAAATCAATTTAGTGATCAATTGGATGTAGTGAAGAGTCCTCCTGATATTACATTTTGTTCATTTTTAGCTTTTCTCAAATATTTCCAAATCTCTTTTTCCTTTTGGAATCTTTTAGTAACTTTGTTTAGGGGCTAAATTCTGTCGTGATGGAATTTTTTGATAAAACAGTGTTAAATTCATTGGAAGCAGGATGGATTCTTAAGAGGCAGCTATGTTTCAGGCACAAGTTCTATCTCTGCCTAATGAGACCCAGGCGCTCATTGGCTCTGAAATGCTCAGTTTCCTGTGCTGAATGTGCAGAGCCTGTGCCTGACTGGGGATCTGCTGTGCAGCTGTATAAACCATGCTGTGGCACAGGGCCATTATTAAATTTACTGTACGCTCCCGTGGTTCCTGGCAGGGCAGCCTTGTCTGCTGAGAAGCCATTGAAATCAGCTCCTCAGGCAAAACATCCATTAAACCTTTTTCTTGCAATGAAAAAAATCTTCTGCTAATTTGCTGCAATTTATGTTTGCTTTGTGATTCTGCAGCCGAGCCTGTCAGTGGAACTGTGCTAATCATTAGGAAGCTGGTGCCTGTATGCATTTAGACATCCTACAACAACCACTCCTTAACTAAAACAATATTCTACAAGAATGTGGTTTTATTTTTCTAGTACGGTTAAAGCCCTATTGGTTTATGATTTTGCAAATTTTTTTTTGCACCTTAAAAATCCTTGAGTGTTTTGTTTGCTGAAGTAACTGTGCTTACAGTACTGTACTTTTTCCTTTTATATAATGTAGTTTAATGACAGAAATGGGTGTCTCACGGATAAAATTATGTACTGCATGCTATTGTGTCCTGTCTCTAAGGCTTAAGCCCTGTAATCTTTAAAAATTGATCATTAGAAGCTTATCTTCCATGTTACTGTTGACTAAAAATTTGGAAAACACTTAAATTATAAGGAAAAAAAAGAATAGGAGACAGTGGTAGCACTTTGTGGGAAAACCATTAGAAATAGAGAATGGGTAGGAGAAGCACTTCTTATAAAAGGTTTCAAGACACCAGTAATCTAAGATGAAAAAATAACTATTTAATTGTGTTACTTTTTTTTTTTTTAACCTTTTGCATTTTGGAGACATATAGAGGTCTGTGGACCTCTGTGAACCTGATCGTCTCATGCAAAATGCTGCAGCTCCATTCAGATTTTGAGTAAGCAGTTTCCATTCCATTGGACTCCTTCATATTTGAAATCTGTGGTTGTGTTGCTCACCTGACAAGCTTAATACTACACAATTAATCTAAAATTACACTAATTGCCATTCTGGAGAAAGTGAACAACTAAAGAAAGTGGTGCTTTCTATTGATATTTTAGGATTAGTTTGAAAATAGGTGAACCTCAGTTGGTCATGCAAGTGCAGGGATGGATTTATATCTGTCACATGTAGCAGTCTGTTCAAACAGACATAATTTTCAGGTGACTTGATTGCATAAATTCATATCAGTGTCTAGGATTTCATCTGGTGTTTGAGACTGCAACAAGGTGTGCTACCATGTGCATGTAATAGTTTGTGTAATTCATATTCTGCTCTTTCCCTGTTTCTAAATCCTAGAAAGAGGCTGAGAGTAACTTGTGCTGTCTGAGGAAGAAAATTTTACCTGATAAATTAGCAATTCTCTTAGCTCACGAAGGCATTTCAGTCTCTCTAACAATATGCTCTATTTTATGTTATTCTGCTGTGATTTTTTTTTTTTTCTTATCTTGATTTTAGTGTCATGATTAGAGCAGAGGTTTTACTGTGCTGGGATAAACTCATGATCCAACTCATTCACTTATCACTATTTGCAAGACCAGATGTTTCTGGTGAGTGCTAGAAATGTCTTCAATGACTGAGCTTACATTTAGAAAATATTGATATTTAAACCCTCTTTTTACCTTTATTGCAGGGCAAGCCTTTGTATCTTAACTGGTGAGATATCTAAAGAGAGATGTGAAAGTGAAGGGCATGTAGTATAATTTATTCTAAACTCATATTTTGGTGAGGGGCAGGGTGGAGGTGCACTGCTATGTTTTTCAGTCTTATCAGAATAATGCTAGACTTTCATGTTGTTTGATCCCTCTTTCAAACTTCCATTAATCCTGAGTTTAAGTTTCCAGTATACAAAGTTTGATGCATTAGCTACAGAAGTTCTGGATATTTTAATTAAATGCCATTTCTCTCAAGCATTTTAGAATTTAGCAGTGTTGACTCTGTGCTGAAATTTCATTTTGCTTAGAATTCAGTAGCTATGATTATCAGAGTACAATTGCAGCCTTAGTGCTCTCTGGTAAGGATGGGAAAATTACTTAGAACTGAAATGATTTGCAAATTTCTGCACATCAAGGGGTTGCCTGCCAAGATTTTGCTTTTCACAAATGTGAATCTCTCACAGTGGGAACACACACAGGCAATTGCTCTCCAAGAGATGCTTTATTCTCAAATTTGCTTTCCCTAGCTTGAGGCAGCTGAATGTTAGCTCCAGGCATCTGTTGTGGGCAGCTCTGTCTGACCATCTACAGCGTCGTTTTAGGTAATTTTGCATCCTTGTGAAACTTGTTAAAAAGCCATTTCAGAGACACATTCTGTGCTTTCCAGGTAGGACAGCTTGCTGAGCTTGCTAGGAAGAGCATGTTTGTATATATCTCTAAAAGATGGATTGGAAACAACTGAAAGACTAAAACAGCAGGATGCTGGGAGAGGAACAGATGACTCTATATATGTGGTAACTCTACCTAGAGACAAGTGGCTTTAAGGGAGATCAAAGGATGCTGTTGATCTCAGGCAGCCTTCTGTAAATTGAGGGGAGAATATAAATTTAAAAGTGCAGACATGTGCTCTGATGTGAGGTGACTGAAACCAGCCTTTTAGCCTTTTTACTTTTAAGTCTCATGACCCGTGAAGCACAGTTTCCCATGGCTCCATTCACAAGAGGGAAAGAATAACTGATTTTTCTTCCTTTTATCTTTCCCTTCTTCCATTTAGTCTAAAAAAAGGAATAATGAGATAAACAGCTGAGCAAACCCCCGACCAAACTGTTATCTTTATTATCCTTTTCATTTGGGCCCAAGTGTTAAAGTTGGAGGTGATGAGTTTGATAGTGACTTAGGGGAAAAAAGAAAAATAAAACATTGCTATGATTATCTTCTGGGGTTCACAGGAAACATCAACCAAGGCATGCACCCCAAAAGGCCATTGCCACAAAAAGGAGCCAAATTCCATATTTTAAAAGATTCCACAGAGGGCAAATTCTATAAAGAATCAATACATTTGCTTCCATATCAAGTCATCATTCTGATCATACAAATACTAAAGTAATGTGGCTTGGTTTTGTGTTATCTAACAGCACTAGGGCAGCACTTGTTGCTCCTGTGTCTTCTGACAGCATTGCCACCATGTGCCATTTCTGCTTGGGTTTGGAACTAGAGGAAATTTACCCACCTGAGTGTGACTTCTTAGTACAAGTTAGTACTAAGTTGGTGGTTTTTTTCAGACCATTCTGAAGAAAATGTGAACCAGACAATGGCTCCTAAGCAGTCGATGAAGACTAAATCAAGAAGGTATTTTAGGGACTGATATAACAAACTAGAGAACACAAAGCTGAGGCAGCCAGACGTGCAAGAATCCTTTTTTATTCCAGGGACACATAGCTGATGACCTACAACAATGTCCATATTGCCTTAGGGAAAAGCAGGCAGCTAGAGAGAGAAAGTTTCTACTGGCCAGCAGGAAAGATTGTGATGGGTGTCCCCTGTGGAGCATCCCTTCTTGGGTGTCCTGCTCCACACAGCAGGGAATCACATAATGCTGATAACCATGACCATCCTGTCTCTCAGTGAGATGATACCTGTCATCAATACCTGTCACCAACCTGCTGCTTTTTGCATGATACTGCCATTTTGCCTCTGGTTGAAATTGGCTTAAATAGAGCATCAGTGTTGCACACCAATTGACTGTTCAACCCTGTACACACCTGTTTTTTGTGACATTTATCAAGTATTAGGAGGAATGCTATTTACTTACCTTGCTGTCATAGATGTAATAGTCTGGAATCTCACAGGAGGGTGTGGTGGTGTCTTTCTTAAAAGCATTTGTGTGAAGTTCTGAAGTGTAACTCCCCAGATCCAGAATATTCATAAGCAATTTTTATGAAAATGAAAAAAAGAGTCAAAGTTGAAATCCTTAATCTACTTTGTTTCCTTTAGTAGATAGGTATGAGATAAAACAAATGGGAAAACAAAGCTGTGTAGGGAATGTGAGAAGACTATTGCAAACACTCAAATTACTCAGAATCACTTGTTACTCAAAGTAAGAATTTGCCATTTAGAGAAAGCATCAATCTGAGCAAAAAATTACTGTAATTAAAGATAAGCATGTCTTTGAGGTATTTCTCAGTGCAACATTATTGAAGTTTGTTCTGAAACAACTTGGCCATGGAAAAACAATATTGAAAAACAATACCAAAAACCAAGAGAAACCTGCAAACATTACTGTATTTGGAAACTCTCGAGGCATTCTCTTTCACTGTGTAGTACAGTTTTTTTTCATGTTTCCTTTCAGGTTGTTAATTAGTTGCTGCCTGGGCTGAGAAATTCCTTTTTATTTCTCTTTTTTTCTTAAATGGGGGTTTAAAGAAAGAGTTTATCTAAACTGTCAAACCCAGAGCAAGAAAAACTGGAGAAAATTTAGAGCTCAGACCACAGCTGATGCACAAACATTCTAATCCTAGATGTGCAATATCTAGCAGCAGGAACTCAGTAATTCCATGGTGAGTATCTTCCATGGTACTGTATTTGTGTGTGAGAAAAATCTGCATGGGAAACAGTAATGGACACTGCAAGTTTGATGAGGCACTTTGGCTCCCTAACTTTTCCACTTGAAGTTGTGCTTAACTCACTCAAATAAACTTGTTTGTGACTATAACCAAAGCAGAAATGTGCAAGTCCCAACTCCAGTGGCAGAAATGTTTTGTTTTGACCCGTTAGATTTCAGGTATCCTCAGCTGCTCTTTGGGTTACAGTCATCTGCCAAATTGTGACTGCTGCTTGAATGAGCTGTCCAGTGCATTTTGGTGTTTGTCAAGTTTAATTAATTCATTCATTAATTGCAGAGGATCAGCCAACCTGTATCTTAAACATTCTTACATCATTGCCTTCCTTTATTATCTTAATGAAACAACTTGCATCTTGAATCACTCTGCTAAACTGGTATCTGTAACTGGCTATGAAAATAGTTTATTATTAAAAAATGGGGTCACAATTTCACTTTGTTCAGAAATATTTTTCTAAACTGTATTCTTTCTAAAATTCAACTTTGATTGTACTTGAGGCTCTACTTAGTTTAAGAATAAATGTTTATTTCTCCAGTAAGCCTAAAATTTTTTTTATTATTATTTATTTATTTATTTATTTATTTTTTCCCCAGATTCTTCTAACTGGTGAAAATGTAGTTCTGAGCAGGCCAGGAATTGGACCTTCTTAGTCTGGAGAAGGCATGATAGAAGGGATCTCATTACTGCATATAAACATCTCCTGTTGCGTTTCTTCCCTGCTCTTTTCAGGCCAGCTAGCAGCTGCAGGGGGCTGGGGGCAACATACCCCTGGGTCCAGGAATGAAGGGCAGGTACAGGAGCTGTAGGGGAGCCTTTGGGGAGAGGTCTCTTGGCGGTGCAACAGCTAATGGCGGCATGCAGGCAGGCAAGACACGACACGGCTTCTGAGGGTGTTGATTAGGTGAGCTTTATTCAGGGGGTCCCACACCGGGGGGAGGGGGGCATGGCTCCCCCCGGAGAGGGCAGGAGACAAGAGGCCTGCATGCTCCAGAGAGAGAAAGCACGAGAGAGACGCCCAAAACCTCGTGCTTCCCCCTAGGAGCCTTTCCTGAGGGGGCCGATCCAAGGTTTGGACCAATGGGATATTGACACGGGAGGGGAAAACATCTTATGAACCAATGGGAACAGAAGGAAGGAGGGGTTGGGTAAATCAATAAGGCATCGAGGAGGAAGTGATGGACAGGGATTACAATGAATGACAGCTTAGGGGGGTTGCAACTTAGTAATGAACAGAACAATCATTTAAGAAAAACGAATCACCACAATCTCCAACGCAGGTGTCGGGTTCTTTTCAGTCATGGCCAGTGACAGGACAAGGTCATAAACTAAGACATGAGAAGTTTTTAAACCTTTAAAACCTCAGCACAAGGAAGACTTTAACATTAAGGGTGGCAGAGCACTGGCACAGCTGTCCAGGGAGGTTTTGGAGTCTCCCTCTCTAGTGACATTCAGACCCCACCTGAACACGCTCCTGTGTCACCTGCTCCAGGTGACCCTGCCTTGGCAGGAACGTTGGACTGGATAATCTCCTGAGGCCCCTTCCAACCTTAACAATTCAATGATACAGTGATTTCTTGGGCATACTCAAGTGCATATTTACTCTGCATTTCATATAGTTTTAACCCAGATTCTCTCATTAGTTGTGTTGTATCGGAAAGCTTTTTTCTTTTCTGTATTTATAATCTGTTTAAACTGTGAAGGCAAAATAACAAAGGCTTAGTTAAATTTCATCTCTGCCTTTGTAGAGATCCTTCATGTTTTGGAGGTCAGAACTTGTCAGCCTCTGTGTCTCTATAAGAGATGCCAAAGAAGTGTTAAGAGTATTTTAATTCTATAACATAAGTAAAGCCGCAAATCATAGGGCACCTCAGCATATGCTTAGAACATCTGTCTGAGAATGTGGGCTTGTAAATACTACAGAGAAAGTTTCTGTAGGACAGATTAGAAAACAAGCTTCTATGGAGAAGGAAAAGTAGAGATGGGCAAAATGAAAATAAGTATGAGATTAAAGAGAAAGAAGATGATAGGAGAGTTACTGATAAGGAGCTAAAACTAAAGCTAAAATCTATTTTTCAGAAAATGAAAATTCTAAAACAACACAATCTTAAGACAAAATAGTGTGGACAGATTAGCTACTCATTATAATTAAATATTTGCTTTATGCTAATGAAGAAAATTAAAATGGTTAAAATTATATCATTCAATAGATTATCCTTCATAGTGATTGACAATATTTGTTATGCATAGATGTCCATTAACTTTCTTTTGGAAAGATTCAGGGAAAAAAAAATGTAGCTATGACTTTACTTGCTTGCAGGTAGAAAAAAACCTGTTTCTTGCTTATCCAAATACAAGCATTCCAAGCTCTTGAAGTAAATAATAAATCCAACACCATTATCACCAGGGTTTAAAACAAAAGGATACAGATTGTGTGTGTAAAGACTGACATTATAAAGAAGTATTTCTTCTTTTCTCAATTTCTTCTTTCTCTCAGGGTCCAGGAAAACATGCTTGAAATATTTTAATTCCCACACCTCACCCTCCCAAATGGCATAGTAACTGTAAGGATAGAAAATGTGAAAGACCTTCTTTAATACTCATTACAGAAGATTCAGGCTGAGTGGTCTTTCTGGTTTTCATCCAGCAGTTTCCTTATGATACCTATGCCTTGCACTGTTTATTCTCTTTAAAATTAAAGCAGAGAGAAAGGAGAGCTACAGTATATTTTTGTCAAGGCAAGACAACCCCATTATTTATTAATTTTTAATTCCTCGGTGTTGCATTTTGAGATACAGCAGATGTAAAGTGTATTAAATGTTCTATGCCGCTACCATTCAGCAGCAAAACACAAAGAAAAACATTGTTTGAGCTGCTCTAATAATTTGAAAATTATCTATAGTAATATAATTTCTTTTCAATGACTAAATAAATACAAATGAAATGCCATAGTCCTTAAATATCTATTGGAACATCTGGCACTGTACCGCGGTAGCATGGAAAGCCTGCTGTGCATGGAACTTGTCATTCTGTTGTCGTGTTTCTTGATGGCTGGGAATGTCACTTTCTTCTTAGTGCAGGTAAGAAACTCATTGTCTAGGGCATAAGGAGTAATGCCAGAAGAAAAAGTCACTCCCAGCCTCATGGGGGGGACCAGTGGGGTTGTGGGATTGACTTTTGAAGATCCAGAAGATGGCACTCAGCATGTCCTTGGAATGGGAAAGTGTATTGGAACCCATACAGTAGGGAAGCTTGCCTGAAGTATTTAGGTAGTACAGGAAAGCAAAAATGTGGTCAAGAACAATTAGTTGACTTGTTTGTATCTTCTGTCCTACCTCTTTCTGTCTTGTTTTATGTCTGTGTCCCTCTTACTCTTTGCAAACACTTTGGGTAGAAAGTACAGCGAGTTGATAGAACGTTAGTTGTCAACAGGAATTGAGAAACCACAGCTTTCTATATACTGATTTTTTCATAACTTTTATAGGTAGATAAGATTTAGGAGAACAAAATGGCAAGAGGAAAATCAGTGATGCTAAGTGATGCCCAGTAAATATCTTTTTACTGGTTATTTATTCAATCAAAAATGCTCCCAGTATTATTAATGATACAAGAGCTTTGTCTTTCAGAATGTAGTCTCTGGTGACAATAGCTGTGGTTTCCTTATAAATAAAAGCTGGTGATCTAATTCAGTAAAAAAAAAAAAAAAAAAAAAAAAAAAAGTGGTTGTGCTTTGAGATCAGCTGGCTTTTAGATGTTCAACAGTTCAGTTTTCTCCTAGTGAGCATCAACATTTGATTGCTGTACAGATTTAACTTTTTCAGCTGGGAAGATTCATGCAGCACTTACCACCATATATATGACACTTTTTGAATTTCATGTTTTCAAAAACCAAGGAATTGCATTCCATTCTACAAATAGAAATAAAAATTCCTTATCACCGTAATACCTGAAGCCATATAAGCACATTTCAATTTTTAGGAATTACAAGAAGATAATCTAATTTTTTTTTCTGAAAGATTATGTTTCTAATTTGTTGGTGGAATGCTTAGGTGCTCTAACTTAGATCCACAAAAACTTGTTTAAACACTACAGTGTATTTTCTGAAAAAAACCGTGGGTTTGGAAATAATAGCACCTGTAGGGTGCTGTTTATCCTTTTTTATTTTAGAGTGGTTTTATCCCTGTCGAGGCTTTAGAAGGTATTTTGAAGAGTAAAAGTTATCTTTTTTATTGTTGCACAGACAAAACTGCTTGTATTTGTTTCTTAGGACAGAGTACAATTTAAACAGACTAAATCTTTTTCTGAATACCAATATGAAATGAACAAGAATGAAGCTATTAAAAAGTCCTAAATGTGTGTTCACTGTATTTATGAATGCAGACACTGGAAGGTTCAAAGCCATAGTGAGTTCCATGAAAGAGAGTTTTCATTATAGAGCAGATTTTGTGAGGTGCTACCATGAAAGCAAAGGTCTGTTGCTGCTTGGCATCTCTGGTGAGTTACTCTGGATTGCACATGGACTACACACAGGTTTAGGAATTTAGCCGTGCAGTCACAATTACTGAATGGCCTCTGTGCAGCAAGGAAATCTTGTTTCCATGTGTGCTTTATGTTCTTGCCTACAAGCCCTTAGCTCTGGAATTTTAACTTGTGTAATACTATAGAGTTCATTGATGAGGTTCCAAAGTACGCTTTGCTGCACTCAGTGCTCAAACCACTTTTCTGCCTGAGGGCCAGGAGTCAAGCAGTGGTGCACACATTATGGGTTTCTGCATCAGTCCAAAGTGTCAGTGGCAAATGGATTGCCTATGCCATAAGTATGTTTTGCTTATCAGTGTGAAATTCCTGCATATGCTGTAACTATGTTGCCTAGGGATGCCCTGGGATAAGCAGCATTGTACAAGTACAGGTCATTATTGTGAAGTTACGTTATCTGAATCATTTATCCCATGATTGTTTGCTTTAGACTCTGTGGTAACATGTGAGCGGAGGAGAAAAAACCAAAAATCTAAATAAAGCACAAGGATGTCCAATCTACCCTAACAAGAAAAAGAATTAAGGAAATCATAGTGCTGAGGTCTAAATATTTCACAATTAGGCATTCATTTGGAAAGAGCAGCTGCTCTATGTCCTCTCCATATATTTTGCTTATGTTGTTTACTGATTACAAAACACAGAATATACTTTTATTGACTATGTTTTCCCTTACAGTCTTCTAAGAGAGTAATGATGAATATTCATATTAAGAAACAGCTTCAAGGTTCTAGCACCAGCAGCAGCTGTGCTTCTTACAATGTCTGCAGTCACTTGGGTTGACTAGATGTAAATAATTTACATGTGCTGTATATAGCAGCCCTTTCAGATCTCAATATATTTATGCTAATACATAACTTAGATTTTGCTGGCAACCACTGTGTTGATCAAATTGAAACAAAAAGTAGGTTGTGGCTGTTCAGGGAGTAGACTTCAAGTTGCCCTGAACAACTGCCATGTGCAGTACAGAAGCCATCACAGTTAAGTGTTGAATCTCAAGATCTTGGAGGAATATTTTAAAGCTAATTATCTCTACGAAGAAAGTTATTGACGTCAGAAGGCACTGAGTGAAGTTCTGTACAGTGCTTGTCTAGTTACCTATGACTTCAGAATTTATTAATATCCAAACACTTCAAGGGGAAGACAGTAAGCTCTTTCGATATACAATAGCAAGATTGTTCTCTTGTGACAGTTGTGATATTAGTGATATAAAGCTGTAGCAAGTATAGGAAAAATCGCTTTTTCCTTCGGTATCTACCATAAGAGTTTTGCATCCTGTGATAGATGTTTATGTTATGGTATGTAGCTCTGCAGTGCCATGGAGGATAAGTCTGATTACACAAAAGTATGAGCAGACTCACCTATTTGAGCTGCGAGCTTGCGACCCCTGCCTATAGATGTATCTCTTGTGTAGATTAAAAACAATATGTCCAAGTAAAAAAAAAATAATAATCCTGTAGCTATCTGTTAAGGCACACAGGTGATCTGTTTGCATATACAGGTAGAGATTGTTCTTTAGGAAAAACTTCTATGCTGCCTTTGAGGTTTGGTCAACAGGAATAATTGGTAGCTGCATATGCCTTACCTATTCATCATTTTGCTTTTCTGCTCTATTTGTTTTGGTGGCCAGTTCTTTTGGATTATGCTTTCACCTGAAAACACAAAATGGGATTGAACTGGATACTACAGTATGAAGACAATATGCAATCAGTTATTTATCAGTTTTAGAACAGTACAAGAAAGACTCCTAAACAGCAAGTGGGAGCTGTACTCTGCAGCTTTCAGGAAAGAAACCATTCATGGGTCTTTTTCTTAATTTTAGGTCTCCATCAACCAAAAAATACATGTTTCATAATTCTTTCTGATTTGTCAGTGTAATTAACTTTTCTTCTGTATCTACATTTGGGGGGTTTTGTAAGGTGAAAGGAAAAACATAATTCTTGCTTCTGTTTCTCATAAGAGAGGTGAGGAACGTTCAGATGTCACTTCATTGTGCTGTAACACCTTGGCATACAGTAAGCAATTGCTTTTGCTGGAGGGATATCCCTGTTTGACTAATCATTGCTCAAAGTTAGATGTATTCATGATGCAAATACATGTGTCCACTTAATAGAAAATTAAAAATGTCAAAACAGACTCTCCAGATGATGTCTTTGCCTCATTTAATATTTTTCTAAACCAAACAGTATCTTTGCTATAGGCTCCTAGCACTCATTAGATTGCATATCAGAAATGTGGAGGAGCAGAAAATTGATATTTTACTTACAGAACAGAAGCTAATGCAGTAGTTAGTGATATTTCCATAGCCTATGGTGAATAAGGGAGTGCCAGGACTTTAACAAGTGAGCTCATGATGCAGCCTGTGTCACAAGTGAGCATGTGTTCAAAAAGAGGAGTATTCAGTGACTGAGTTCTTTAACTGAGCTCTGCTTTTTCCCTATGTTAAATAAAAGGGCTTGGTTTTTATACAGAAGAGAAAGGCTACACGAAAAACTGTTAAAAAAGAGTCAACTCCCCCCTCCCTGCCAATCCACACCTCCAAAAAGTAGTATTTAGCAGCATTTTAAAAATGTAAAAATGTAGTCCTTAAGATGTACATTGAGGCCATTGACGATACAAAACAGAAGTTAAAATACTGAGCTGGGAATGAAACTTGAAACATTTGCTGTTTCAAGTCTGATCTTTACAAATTAAAATCTTTGCTTTTTAGTATTGTTTTTACAAGTCCTTGGAACAGTCCTCTTGGGTCTTATTAATGCTTATCAGGAAATAACAATCATAATATACAGAGGTGAATCATTCCAAGTGGGAAACTGCTTCAGGCCTTCCTATATTTTTGAATAGAGAGAGGGGAGAGAAAAAAAAGCATATTTATGGATTTAAACATGCTTATAGATACCTTATGAGATTTTTAAAAGAACCAATCTCCAATGGGTTTAATACTAAATACTTAAATAAAATCCTACTTGTGTTTCTTGATTCACCTTTAAAATTTTCTCAAAATTGACTTGTAGAATAAAGTTTTTTCGAGTTGTATGTGTCTCAGGAGCCTGCATCCCACTGAGTCTGCTTTAGTATTTAAATCACCTGAGACTGAATAATTTATAGAAATAAATCCAGCTAGTGTTAAACAAATTGATGAGGTTACTGTTAAATGCTGTTTAAATGCTGTTGGTGTCCAGGTTATTCCACACACCTGCATTTATGTGTGGACCCAAATAATCTGTACAGTTCAGTCCAAAGCATACTTTGCCACACATACATTGAATTTCACAAAACACAATCACTTAAGTGTCTCTGTCTTGCTACAATTACAATTTTTGAGGGCAATTCATAGCTCAAGTTTCAATGCTACACAAAATCTTATGTCTAATTCTTAAAGAAAGCAAATAATTAAACAGTAATTCCTGGGCAATTACCCTAATTATTATTAAAGTAGGTCATTTACATACTAACAACACCAATTCCAAAGAATGTTCCCAATTTAAGCTTTCTAGTTGGTGAGTACTATTGTTTTCATCTCTCCCCTTCAATAAAGTTCTACAGTAAGAATTGTCTCAAATCTCAATCTTTCCTTTATTTGCAATGATTTGCTTTCTCCTATGTAGAATTACTCCCACTTTTTCACACATTTTATGTTTTTGGGGTTTTGTGGGTGGATTTTTTTGTTGTTTTGGGTTTTTTGACGGGTGAGGATTCTTTTTTGTTCATTTGTTTTGCAAATTGATATTTCAGTTTATAAGTAGTGGTTTAAGTAATCAAAATAATAATATTCTAAAACTTTGAAACAGAGAAATCCACACTAGTTGCATACCTAAATTCTAAAGTTTTCAAATGGATTTTGCTTACTAGTTTATTTTTATAAATAATGATTTCAGCTTTCCATCTGCCATATAAAAATGTGATGTTTCTTAATATAAATACCTTGAAAACAAACATTTCTCTTGAAAAGTATTTATGTGGGAAAGTTGTTCATAGGTAACTTTTTGACATGGATGGTCTAGTGGCAGGTTTGGGTATTAATATACATGTAAATTACATTTACTTGAAATGTAAAATTCTGGAACAAGTTGGAAGATTGCTTCCTCATGCTTGATTGTCTGTTGTGAATTAGTCTCTTGGTTCCATAAAAGATTTCCATTAGAAAATTTCTTGAGAAGTGTTTAGAACAAGAGAACAGCCTAACCTAAAGTGTCAGTAATTTCATGGTGAGTTATGTGTCTTGAATACAGGAGTTCAGCACCACTTGGTTACCATGGTTCATTAGTTATCATCAAACCCCCAGATCATCTTTGAGTAGAAGCCCAAAACACTCTAAACATGCACATGCAGTGCAATTATGAAGCAATCAAAATAATACTTAACAATTTTGAAGTTAAATTGAAAATAGATGGTGCTTTCAAAGCCTGAGATTAAAGAGAGACAACCATATGTAAATCAGATACAGTACTGCTGAATTATCTTGTTCAGTGCCTGTGCTTTCTAAATAATAGACAAGGTAGTTGTACAGAATAATTCCTTTGAAGGATCTGACAAGCATGATTTATGGCATAGCTCAAAACACATTCTTTGCTTGAATATTCAGTCAAAAGAGCTTCATTTTCCCCATTTCTAATATTGTGGAATTATATCTAAACTGTGTCTTAACTTGGGAAGTCACAGGAGGAAGAATACAAATTACACTCTTACAAAAATATACAAGAGATTTAAATTGGAAAATTGCTATTTTGGAATGCAAGACAGCAAACTACAATTAATCACTGTTCCTCTGCTCATCAGACTTCACAATGAAGCTTCAGGAAACATAATGCAGTATTTTAAAAGGCTCATTTGAAACCCTTTCTCAAATCCTACAAACATCTTGGGGCAGGGGGAAGGATATTCTTGCTTAGAATAAATCATTCAATGAGATAGTATTTGAGAACCTAAAACTCATCCAATATGCATAAAACCTCAAGATTTCTAAAATCTTAAATTATTTTATATTCAGTCATTTATGAAAGTTGTCTGTAGTCTCCATATGGAAGGAGAAAGCAGTAAACTGGAACCTAAACCCCAAGAAAATATATCCTTCAGATTTTCTGTAGGTTTTAAGGGATTGGCTAATTTATTCCAAAAGCACCTAATATTAAGACTGTCATCCTAGTCAAGGTTATAAGTATGGGCTTTTTCAAATGCTTGACTCTAATGCTTCACATTATTGAGGCTCCAAATGGAGAATTCTGATCCAAACTGAGCCAGGCATCTTTCCATCTAGAACCCTCCTCTCCATGTGCTGCAGACTCATGACTCAGCATTTAAACTTCGTGAAAAAGAATTGCCAACGTTTGCATAAGCAAATGTTCTCTTTGAGCAGCCTGTAACTCAGGAGCAGGTTTCTAGCCCTGTGCTCTGCACGATAGAATCCTCTTCTTAAGCTCTAAAAAATTATTGAACTTTCTGTGAGAACAAGTTTTTATTGCTAACTCTCTTTCATTTACACCACAGATTTTGCTCATCCCTTAATCTTGTCTGGCTTTCCAACAATATAAAGAAAAGACAATGCTTCACAAAGAGAGAACCTACCTTACTTGAGGAAAATAAAACTATCCACACAAATGTATTTTCTGTTCATGTAGATTTTTATTTTTTGGTCGTATTCGCTTGGTTTGATAGATTTTTTTTTCAAAAAAAAATTTTTTTAAGTATTCCACATGGTGGTAAATTAAATATTGCATTGCTGAGATTTGCACAGCTGTAGATCACAGGAACCAGAAGGACCCAGAGTCTATTCAGCATATCCCATTGCAACATTCTGGGTATTCATTCACTGATCAATCAATGAATTTGAAGTATTTCAGTAATTCCTTGAACTATTTGAATATTTTAATATATATATTCAAAATAATATATATTATATTGAAAATATATATAATATTCAATATTTATTGAAATTTTATATATAAACTATTCAATATATAATATATACTATTTCAATATTCCTGTGAACTATTTCAATAATTTCTGAAGAATGATAGTGAAAAAGCTATCAGGTCATCTGTTCGTTTTAGTAATAACAAACTCAACCTGGGGTACTCTGCAGAAGCATTGTTTGAAAGGACTTTTTTTAAATTGCTTGAATTTCCACTCCTGTATTTAGAGAAGGGTTTTAACTGCTTAATAGGAAGAACAGGTGAATCCCATCTAGGTATTTATCCTGTCTAATTACATTTTGCATCTTCAGTGATCCAGAAGCTCAAGAGCACACTGAGAAGGGGCAGGTCAGGGAGCTGCTTTCTCCTCTAAATCCTTACATATCTTGCATAACGCCTAACTTTCCTGTTGTTGCTAAAGCACATGACAGCTATTTGAAAGGGGACTGTATTTAACAGTCTCAAGTGATTTTAAACATCTGCACAACGTTTTGGACAACTGTTTCCTTCAGGCAACTGGGATCTAGGTGTCTAAAATGCCACTACACTCCATGATCAGGTTTCCTGAATTGCTTCCTTTTATGTTTTAACTGCTCAGATGTTGCAAGTTCATGGAAGGCACCAGAGGCAAGTCAGGAGCAACACACTGCATGATTAGAGTACAGGAATATCTGTGAGAAAAGATAAAACTTGCCCTGATGCATAGAGTGTGTTATATAACATGTTAAGAGTTTTTCACAGCAAAGATGGATTTTTTTTGTTGTTGTTGTTTTTTTATTATTATTGTTCTTGTTTTCATTTACTGTGGTGGATTTTTTTTGGACAGTGGTAACAGGACACAGATGCAAAGCTTTGGAAGATTTTCCAGTAGCAGCAGCTGGCTCCTTGGCAGTCTCCTCAGGCAGTTGTGTTGATGCTTTGGAGTTGCCTCTGGGTCTGTCACGTAACAAGTCAGCTGATGAGTTGCCTTCTATGTTTGGATGCCTTTTTTTAAGATAGCATTGAAGCACCTTAAATATTAGGAAAAGCGTGCGTATTTTTTGTACCCTTGCGAGATATACACATATATGTGATCCTTACATATCATGCATATAGTGATGTATGTAAAATGATGCATATGTGATATACTTAATGTGTAGAACTTTAAAATTCTATCTATTCAACAGATTTCTGCTCTAGAAAATGCTTTGCAGAAAGCTGCTCAATTCTCATTAAACAGCCTTATAAACTAATCACCCAAGTAAGTGGAACTAAAAACTGGTACTACCATGAATCCTGTTCTCACTGCTAGAACTCACCAAAAATACCATTTTCTTTTGTACTACTATTCTGTGAATAGCCAGCCTAGCTAACCATCTCCTGTATTCCCCTGTGGATTTAATCTACTTGTCCATTTTAACAAGTTCTTTACTAGCTGCTGTGCTTTCCATACGTATAAAACTTCCATACATTCAGAAATTATGAGACTCCCAAAATAAAAAAAAAAAAAAAAAGGAAGGAAGGGGGGAGGGCAGTGAACACATGTTCATGTTATACTGTGCCATATGTTGTAGTAAACTGGGTGTATGAATTACCATATGTGGATTTTCTTACCTCTGGCCTTTACATAACTTTGACATGAATGTCCAAATTGCCAGAGGAAGAGGCACTGGGATGCATTTTTATCTCATCTTTGACAAGAATTTCATTAAATGATTTTTTTTTTCCAGTGCACCTAGGTATCAAAGGTAAGGATGGCATTAGCAGATATTTTTTTGTGCATTTAAGATTGTAAGAGCGTTTGTGTGAATAAAACCAGGCATTTTAAGAACCATACCCAACTGAGCCTGCATTTCATTGCAGGTGTAAATTTTTGCCCACAGCTGTACCCCTGACATATGGGTAGGAAATTGAAAAAAAAAGCTAATTTATAATATCAGAATTATTTGTCCCCAAAGGTTAGGAAAAAATCCCCCACTTTCATAAAGCTATTTAAAACTCAATAATACAAATTACACAAGAGATTGAATCTTTTTGGTTTTGCTTAAGACACGGTATCATTTGCAACCATCTCACCTTTCTTCCATACCTCCTGCACCCCTGTTGAGACAAACACAGTGCTGCTTTGTTCTCCTGTCTTTAGAGAGTTATTGCTCAGGTATTGGGTCTGCTCCTAAGTGCTTCAGACCTGCATTCAGCTGTGCATGCTCCAACCAGCTCATGTAGTGCCTTCCGTGATGCTTGCAGACCTGAAGATTTAAAATAGGAATCTAGAATAGCAATGACATTTAGGCTGCAGGGCTTTTCATTAAATTAAAGGCACTGGGGAGACTCTAATAATAGAGATGAAGCCAAGAATGGGCAAAGTAGAATTTGATCAGATAGTGCTCTTGTAATTTGATTATGCTTATGTAAGGGAGAGCTGGGACTGAAAAGGGGACAAGAGGAGAAGAATCAATAAAGAGTAAGATGACATTAGGGAAGGTTTTTATTCCTACTGACTAGCTAGCAAGAGCTAAATAATGTAATTTTTATTCTCATATGAACTGACCTAAACTTTGGGGGTGATCTGGACTCACTGTACACAAGGCTGACATGGTCCAGTTCTAATCCTGTTCTCCTTTTCATGCTTATGTTTTGGTAAATCTAAAAATAATCTGAACCTAAATCCTGTTTATGTAGGAATAGATATGAAAAATGTATCTCCTGCGCATGCAAATGATCATGTTTCCTGGACATGCTTTTTAGCTGCCTTAGTGATCTGACTTGCTTAAAAGCAACAGTGGCACTAAAAGGGGATGCCTGTGAAGTTAAACAAGGGCTGGTATACCTCAGAAACTTCTGAGCATAGCTCCAGACCCTGACATTTAGACTGTGTTCATGTTTCCCATTCATGTTCATGAGGAAAGGAGCAGCATTTAGAACACTCCAGAAAGAGTTTGAACATTATATCCACCATTCATGTATCCTTTGGATTTGCTTTCTCTAGAGGAAGCTAAAGGTATACGCCTGTTGAGAAAAGCTTTCTGTGTTGAGAATGAATGTAAAATAGTAAAAAATTTTTTAAAAATCTGTTAATGATAGTGCTGGACTCTGAAATTAAACTCAGCAGATGAGAAGATGCCACTTGTATTTCAGAGGATACAGAAATTTCCAATGGAAAGTAGGCATGGAACTGCCTGCTCCTTGTTTAGCTCCATCTGTATTGTTTTGTAAAATGAAACACAGAGACAGAAAGTTGAGTTTCAAAACCTGCATGGATTGTAATTCCTTTGTTTAGTCTCTTAATGTATTTTTTGTTTTGTTTTGTTTTGTTTTTATTGCAAGGCTATTTACTGGGGTTTATCCTATGTCCAGCAAGTGCTATCACCAGATCCAAATATTTGACTGGATACATAATGGTATTACCATTGCACCTGGGGTAATTTTTAGATAAGTATTTTTGTGTTGCTTTCATATGGAAGAATCTTTCGTATAGAAGAACTTGAAACTCAGATATAGGATTCTACTGCATAATTCTCATATTCTCAAATTTTGCTACAATATTGTGGCTGTGGAAACTCCACCTATTGGAAATTATACCTAATTACTATGTGACAAAATATACAGCATGGGCCAATCAATTAATTATGCTTTTTAGTTAGTCCACTCAATGAATCAGGTTGTGGGATGTATTAATATGAAAAATTTTATCAACTGATTAATTTTTAATTTGACATGAAAAATATCAAATTGGGAAAGAGATATCAAAATTTTGTTGTATTGAGCCTTACTTTGCTTTTATAATACCTCTTGCTCAGTCATCTACCAGGGGAACAAATTTAGAAATTTAGTCTGAGTTGCAAAAAAATAATTTCTCCCCATGTTTTCCAAAGTAATTTTAGCAGCAGTTTTTAATGCTTTGTTGGCAAGCTGAGTATTGTCTTGGCTCAGCCACAAAGCCACCAGACATCAATTGTTTACATTTTTTATGATCTCCAAGAAAGAAATTCCTATATTCTCCATCAGTTGTGTTAGGGCACAAAGGAATAATAAGATCCTGTATTTCAAGCAACCGCTTCTGAAATCTTCTTGTTCTCAGTTGCATTATATTAGAAATTGATGCAAACCTTACCTCTTTAAGTGGTGATCCTGTGAGTGTTTCTCCTCAGGACATGGTAGACCCTGTTATACCAGCAGCTTAAAAATCACTCAGAAGCGCTTATCACACAACTGAGGAGTTACTTAGTGACTATATTGATCTAGGCAGAGTTTTATTACAACATGAAAACTGTAGTTACTAAAACTGGTTCATGATTTTGGGCCGAAATAGATTTTGATTGTAATTCCAGGTAGTATGGGTTTGGGACAGGAAAAATATTCCTCTATGACTTTTTACTAGGAATTTTCAAAGCTAAATTGGTGCAGTATTAATGCAGGTATAAATTCCACTCTGTTTCAGGAGCCAAAAAATTTCAAAGGTTGCAAATAGATTAAATGCATAAAAAGAGAAGAAGAAAACTAGTGGCTTCTTATCATTATATTTACTTTTGTTTCAAGAAATCAAGTTGAGGGAGAGATAAAAAGCTCCAAGAATTACCAGGAGTCTTTTGCAAATTATTTTTTTGGTAAAAGATAGCCACACAAAAAATCTGCCATATAATGTTAATAAACATGGTTGGATTAAAGTGAACTCTTGTTAGATGTTTCTGAAACAAAACCTTCCTTTTCTGTCTACTAAATAGATAATTTTGGTTCTTCCTGGACCAGGCTTACCTGGCTGGACAGGGTTAGATTAATCTTTCTGTATTAATCTTAGTTTGATTTTAAGTTTATTGTATCAGCTAAATGATCACCATCTGCTTATTATACATCTAATCAAAAATGTCTAATGACTTTTTAGATACTCTAGACTATTTAGATTAGTTTAGCAGTAATCAGCATAGCAGATTCATCCTAATCTTCTGTAATAATGGTAAAGACATAAAACACAGTGCTGTTGAAAAATAGATGGGAAAAAAGGCCCAAACTCTTCACTGTTGTTAAAAGATAGGCCAGTTTGATATGTACTTCCTTGTCAAGTTTTTCCTCCCATCAGCACTACAAAGGATCAAGGACTTAATATAAAGAGTATTGTATTTGAATGTCAGGAGTATTTTACTTCTACAATAAGGATATGCATTGAAAGGTAAAAGTTTAACATTTTCTGTTCCTGTAATTGCTGTATACTGAATTCAAGTAAATTAAGCTAAAAAAGTAGAATCACTTTAGTACAGTTATCATCCAAATTTACTTTCTTTAATCTGATCATATGTCCTGTGATTTATAAATAAAAACCATCACATCATTAATAATAATTAGCAACAGTTTACCATAGTATTGCATGGCTCACAGCATCACTGTGGCATTTTCCTTGGTATTGCAAAATTGTTGTCAGAGGAACGCTCTTTAATGGTTTGGAGGATGTATACTTGTGAAATACACATTTAAAAACTGTTTAGCCTAATTCATTACAAGAGACAATTACTCCTATTTGTTATGAATTCCAACTATATTTTCAAAACATTTTTCATTGATACATATTCTTATATCTGCCGTAGAAAAAAAACTATTACTAAGATGTTTAGCAATACCTAAAAATAATTTTTTGTTGAAAGCTTTGGGAGAAACAAGACTACACAATGGGATTAAGAGGAAAACAGACAATTATTTTTGCCAATATATTCCATTTATAATGATGGCTAAGTGGATAAAGAGAACAGTCATGAAGCACTCAGCCAGTTCAATTTAGGATTTATCTTCCTAAGGCACATTTTAAGAATTATTAAATTTTAGCCTAGTAAACCTAGATTTTAAAGCTTGATTATACCAGAATAGTCAATATATTGGTGTTTCTTCCAAAAATGTACCTGATGCACTTGACAGACCAACAGAAGTGTCAATATTTTGCATTTAATCTGTTCTTAAAAACATATGCATCACTTCTTACTCAGTAGCTTAAGGCTGTTCTTGTTGGGCTGTTAGGAGCTGTAGTGCATATTGGTACATAGGGTACATCATCTATCAAACAGATTTGCACTTGCTGTTAGTCAGAGCTCTTTATTACATTTAGAGGGGTTTTTTTAATATAAAACTTCATAATTGAAATCTTGGTTATGCTGAAGTCAATGGCAAAACTCAGCTGACTTGAAGTAGCCAGGATTTTACCCATTGTTGAAGAATTTGAAAAATAAAAATAGCCACTAGAAATTAGATTTTTTTAAAAGTCAAATATAACAATTTAAGCCATTTCATTTTCAAAGTCTCAGAAATATTTAAAAATTATATTAACACTCCTCCCCCCCCAATTTATATTGTAGTGCTTCAGTGTTTCTCTCCAGTCATTGTATTGTACTTACTGGAATAAAGAACTTTAGTGACACTATGTACAGAGCTATTCCTGTGCAAGCAGTTGAGAGATTTACTTAAAGGCACCCTGGATGTGAAGAAAAGGTCCAACATACAAATTGCACTTTGCAGAGACTTGCTTGCATCACCTCAATTCTTCTTGCTAAAGGAAAAAAAAAAAAAAGGTAACAAATACCTTGTAAAGTTGCTTTTATGCAGTAATGTGTCTTGAAATAGGAATTAAATACCATTTGCCCCATGATATTAAAATATGAATGCACTGCTCTTTTTAAACGTATGCAAAAATTGCTCATTATTGAATATCAACTTTCTGTTCAGAGCCTTTTTTCACAGTTTGGAAATTTAGCACCTAAAATAGAAGTTTATAATGTGTCTGCTGATACAACATAATAGCACTGACAGATGATATTATGATAATCAACCAAAGCTATTTGTTGAGGGCTTTTTCAGCACTGGAAATGGATGAAGCCTGTTCCTAGGAGGGAAATTGTGATGGGAAGCCTACAAAGGGTTGCCTCAATACTTTGAATGTAACACAACTTGATCCAGACAGTGATCAGTATTTTTATGTATGTATTTCAGGCAGAAGCTTGCTCTCTCCCTGCATTTTGATAAAGGCAATGAAAAATAGGAAACTGAAAACTGAAAACAAAATAGGCAATAAAAATTGAATTTGCTTATGATTCTTTCCTAAGGTTTGTATGGAGGGGATTATGTACTAAAGTCAAAGCTAGTTTTTGGGTAAGTATTTTATGTGAATTATGTATTTACATCTAACAGTAACATTTTTAATATTAACAAGTTCTATTTTAATTGGTCTTTCAGACATCAGTGTGCAGCCTATCATTCCCTAAATCTTTGGACCTAAAACTGAGTTCCTGTTATTTTTGATACTAAGTTAATGTAATATGGACTTGACTTTGTCAGCCAGGGTAGGTTTGTAGAGACTGGTGATGATGTTCTATCACCAAAGGGGTTATAGGAGGAAAACAGCAGATTAACTGCCCAACACAAACCTGGATTACCTGGAATATTTCATTTCAGTGGGACTTTTGTCTGAGTGTAAGTTAATGCCCAGTTTTTCCCACAATAGAAAAGATGAATTTAACACAGTAGGTCTTAAATATAAGTCACTAATGAGAACATGAGAGAGACTGAAAACTGGGTATAAATCTTGCTACACTGTTCCATCTTGATTAACAGAAGTACTGAATTTCAGTATCTGTAAGATTTAGCAGAATATTTCCATGAACTTTGCAACTCTGAACACGTCTGATTCTGTTTTATTATATCTGGGATTCCAATAATATTAATTTAAATTTGCACAGAAATACAAAAATATTAAGCTTATGCTCTACTGCTAGCACTTTCATTCCTTAGTTCTGGATAATAGAGAGTACATTTTTGATCATCTAATGTCCCCACCTTTCTAGCCGTGGTATGTTGCTGACTCTGGCTGCTTTTAAAGTCTTAATAAATCAAAAAGGGATATTAAAGGCCATCAGATTTCCAGCTTTTCATACCACTAATTTGGTTTAATACTTTGTAGGACAATTTAAACTCCTCTACAAAGGTTTAGTGTTGAGTGATTTTTTTTTCCTGAGATTTGGAAAAAACCACTCTTCATTTAAAAAAAAAAAGGCTTATAGCATTTAGTTTCTAAATGCTATAAAGAGCAAAATGTTGGATGCATTGACTCTTATATGTACACACATGTATAAATACATATTTATTATTGGGTACCAATATAGAAGTTAGGTATAACAGTAATGTAAATGCTGTATTGAATACACTACAAATCACCAATAATTTCTGGTCTCATGCAAGATTATTGACTTCTTTTCACCATTATTTTATTAAATTATAGTTAAAGCAGGGCACAATAGATAACTAAAGCTTCACATAATATGAGGGACTGTTCCATATGTCTGCTTTTCCCTTTGGTATTTTCTGTTTTAAATAGTGGGGGAGGAAGAAAGAATGAACTATGCAAGCTTTTTCTGAAGAGCTAAAATCTGACACTACTTTGAGGCTTTCTGATGCTGTAGCTCCTGTGGAGATTGCTGCTCTCTGATACCTTCCCTGTGACTTTAGCATCTTAGCCTTGCTGCTCTACATCCTCCTTTCTTTAATGATGTGTTGTCCATCTCGAAAGACTTCAAGAAATTGGTCAAAAACATGGAGAGAGAAGTTCATGACAACATCCAGCCTTAGTCCTGATTGTGGACAAGCATCATAAATGCACAGGAGGTTATGTTGTGTGCAGTATTGGGCATGGTGCTGATGAGGCCAAGGTTCAGGTTTGATCTCTTGTGTTTTTCTGCTTTACTGCTTCCCGTACAAAACTTCTCCATTCAAACAAAGCAGAAACTTGTATGCATCTAACTTTTTTATCATCATGAAAGTAAAACCCATAGGATGAAAAGTAATTTTTCCTTTGAAAACAAAACAAAGGCTTAACAGCTGGGAAATTGGAAAAGTGAGTGGAAAAAAAAAAGAGTTTAGCTCAATTAACTACTGTCATTCAGTAGCTTCCTCCTGAGATAGCTTCATTTCTTTATTCTATTGTGTAGATGTAATTCCATTGTCACGAAAGAGACCAGATGAAAGGAGTTAAAGAAGTCTTAACTACAGCAAATCTAGTATATTAATTTTCCAAACTGTACCAGAAGAAAAGGGTGCTGTTTCTGTGCTGTGGTTTTTGCTTAGAAACAGTTCCCACCTCAAACCTATGAGCATCCATCATGCTCCTCGCCTTGGACAGATGTGACTTCTTCAAGACACTCATAAGCATCTAGATTTTGAAGGTTTCTAGGATTCCTAGGTAAAAAAGAGAACACTTTTGAATGTATTTTCATAACATATATGCAGCAAATAAAATTTGACTAGAATGTCTAGATTTCAAATGTTTAACTAATGCTATTGTTAACATGGAAAATCAGTGAAGGGCTTCCTTGTGAGCCTATAGCTTAACAGTTCATGGAGTATCTGGCCTTTAGGTCAAAGGTATTATTCCTCTGTGAAAACATGGCCACACACCTGGATCTTGCAGAGGCATCCGCAGACTCGGAATTTGGAGATTATTCTTACTTTCTGCACTCTTAAGTTCAGGACAAAAGAGTGTGTTTGACTCTCTTGGCTTTCCTGTGTTTTGATATGCTCTTCAGGTAGGATTTCCATCTGTTCCTTTAGGTTATTCTTTCCCCCAGCCATATGTGAAAAGTATCTGTTGGCTTTGGCAGTGAGCTTGTGTCTGTTGAAACAGCGATTGCTGTGTAACTCTTTCTTCACTGCAGAGCTTTTAAGACGTGTAGCTTATGCCCTGGCCAAATTCCCAAACTGTGTATTCCATGCTTCTCTCATGTGCAGGACCTGATGAAATGTAGCTTGGAGTTAGAATTTCGTGTGAGGAGGCAGATATACCTCACAGTGTTGAATCCATTAGACCCAGAATTGTTTGAAGCACGACTTAATGATGGGCCCCCATGTGCCAGAAGTGGATAGTCTTGGTAAAACTCCCTGCTGAAATTACACCACATTGCCCAAGTAATTGCATACAAACAAGGAGAAATAAAAGAGGAATTACTGTAGTTTGGTAATTAAGGCATTCATTCATGTAGGACATCCAAATTCAAGTCCTTTGTCCCTTCTCTTATGAATATTGAATAACTGGCATGTAGTGAAATGGCTTCAGCAGTTCCACTACAAAACACTTCACAGATTGGTATATAGGGCACTCATTTGGGATGTGGAAAAGTGTGGTTCAGGATCTCACAGCAGATCAGCTATAACAGGGATCTGAAAGAGGTCTCTCACCTAATCACTCCACTTTCAGGTGCAGTCGAGTGAATAGATGCTGGACAAGATTTCCTCTCTTATTAATAAAACCATCCTCTAAACAAAATGTGTGTGCTGACAAGATGAGAGAGTATAATAATTGTTTCTGCTCCCACTGAGAGATGGAATACTTGAGTGGCTTCATGTTAAAACCTGTATGCAGTGTGTTGTTAACTGTCATTACTGGATGTGCAGTCACAGTGGAAAACAGTGAGAGTGTCATGCTTGCTCAGTGCTGGGATAATAATATCCCAAGCACAATGGCCAGTGAGCTTTAGTGTAGGCAGAAATTAAAATATCTCATGCTGTCTAAATAAGTGACAAAGGCTGCATTTAAAAGGAGACCTCAAGTGGTTTAAGATTCATGAACAGTTTTATGTCAGTTGGAATCAATGAGGTAAACCTTAGCCAATGCTAGAGTCCCATTTAGATGCAGCAAATAAAAACCCCTGGATCTGAAGAATATTAGAAATACTCTGTGTATAATAACAGTGGTTGACTGGATATTAACTGCAGCTATGCCTAGAAAAATAGGAAGTATGAGAGTCGGTTGTGTGCAGTCCTTTGCGTACCACGATCTATGTGGGATGGTTGCCAATTATTGTCGTTAATTTAGAGAGTTTCTTTTCCTTTGTTGTCCATAGTGAAGAGATAAAATGCTGGTTATGAATAGCATGCATAATGAGGAAATAAAGCACTTAATCCCATATGAAAATAATTGTATATGGTGCAATTTTGAGATTAGATTGCCGTCTGAAGCTTTTAAGAGTAAATGCACCTCAAACTTTTCAACTGTCTTTTTGAGAAAATTGGAAATTTCAGTTCTCTGCTGTTTTACAGTGATACAGATAATGTACACTGAAGAGAAAATAGGGAAATAATAGCTATAGTTGCATCAGTTCTTGCTTTTGAGATATGTGTATTTATAGGGCACATTTGACATTTCTTGTGTTCTTAGAGTGGGACTTTATTACTCAAAATGTTTAAATATAAAATGTCGAAAATGTTTTCCTTCTCTCAGTTTTCACAGATGTTCTTTATTTTAAAATAAATATCAAAGACACTTTGAGCCAAATTCTCATCTCCAGTTATATCCAACCAAGTCTGCCAGTTTCAGTGTACTTGCTTAGGAGTGTCTGGTGATAGTTTTCTCTCCCCTCATATTTTCCCAGCTATTCTCACTGTCATATGCTTCAGTAAACCCTAAGTCCCATATCTGATGTTCGATAACCTTAGTTCAATCCCAAGTGGCTTAATCTGCCAAGGAGCTTTTTTTTTTTTTTTTTTAGTTTTTACAGAAGCAAACTTTGATATTTATTTACAATTGAAAAAAAAAAAAACCCAACAGATTAAAGAAAAAAGAATGTTAGAGTTGCTGGAAGGAGATTTTCTAGAAATATCTAAGATGCAATGGAGAAGGAGGCTTTTTTTTCTACCATGGGCAGATAATGTGAGTGAAAACTGCAGCTTTCATGTACACAGTCATCCTCTACCATATGTCAGTTTGCCATATGCTCCTATATGTTTTGTCAAATGCAGGGTAGTCTTTTTGCAAATGCAGCCTTACATTGTGCCTTCATTACTAGAAATCAGTATGTCTTTAATGTGCAGACTTCTGGTTGAAGATACCTTAGTGGAAACCCTTTTATAAGACAAGGGAAGAGAGAGTTTTATCTTTTTCTTCACCGATTTACACAAGGAAACCACAGCCTCCTATTAGCTATTTATCTGCAGATAACACCTTTTTGTTTTGTGGCAGAGAAAATGTTTTTCATGTAATATACTAGATTGAAATCTACTCTCAATGCTTAAGTAAGATGTGATGACCTCAGGATTTAAAAGATCTTAAGCTGTGGCAAAGTTATGTCACATTAAATGATTTAAACAGCCATTAGTTTTAATTGTATTTTTGACCTTGTCCAAGAGTGCCATTTACCTCAGTGGAGAGAACATTATGTTGGCATTGAAAACATTCAGAATTAGCATTACCTTAAATTCAGTCATACTTCAAGCATCTTGAAAGGGTTCAGAGAAGTTCTTGGCTTGAGTTTGAAAACTATAGCAGCAGCCTAGATCCTTTTGTAGGAAGAAAAATATTGTAGAAGCCTGATAAAGACCAGTTTTCACAGTCACTTTACATTAGGCCAAACTTACCAAAGTCTTTAGTTGTTTCTCTACCAAACACTTCTACAAGAAAAAAAAAAAAAAAAAGTACTTCCAGCCTAGTGTTTCCTACTAATAAACCAATAGGTTTTACTTTCTGTAAGTGGTACCCAGGGTAAGCAGTGCAGCCCATATGAAAGGAGGGACAGCATCCCTTTCCTAGGAATTGTGAGCCAATTAAGCTCCAAATCCATGCCTCTTGGTCCTATGCATTCAATTGGTGCAAACCCAGCCAATAGATAGAGATATATAGATTAAATAGAGTTATATAGATAGATATAAATGAGTGGGTGGGTGGATGGATGGATGGATGGATGGATGGATGGATGGATGGATGGATGGATGGATG